>WEKX01021096.1:11070-24485 GCA_013390025.1 Pitta sordida | reverse complement strand
AAGCCTGAAAGCCTCCCAATTCAGCAGGCCCTGCTTCCGTGCCACCTCCTCTTCAATTAAAAAAAAATAAATTGGGTGCTGGGCTCTGGTGCCGGAACCTAAAAGCCTGAAAGCCTCCCAATTCAGCAGGCCCTGCTTCCGTGCCACCTCCTCTTCAATTAAAAAAAAATAAATGAATATATACATATATGAATATATATATATTATGAATATATAATTGGTCCCCCCCCCTCCATCACCACCCACCAGACTTGCTGTACTTGCTTGATTCTCACCGTTTAGGAGAAAATGGAGCCGGTCCCATCTCTGTGAAGCTGGGAGCACTGCTGTGCTGCTGGCACAAAGGGACCGGCGCAATGCCGGCATTTCTGGGCATTGCGGCAAGGTGCGGCTGCAAACCGGGGGATGGCAGGGTGTGGATGCCACTGCCAAAGTTGACTTCAGGGTGGCAGTGGACAGGAGATTTAAACCCAGGTGGACAGGCACGGAGCCACTGACTCAGCACCACATTTCAGCTCTGCCGGCACTAGCAGAACACAGAGAGCATAGTCCAGCGTGTCCCAATGCCAGCGACACGGACTCCTGATGTCAGAGTGGTGGCACTGGAACTTCCCTCACTGCCCAAAATAAAAAGTTCCCTTTTAGGATGCGTGGGGTGGAGGGAGGGTAGGAGAGGGAAGGGGAGAGCTGTGAGCTGGGCAGAAGGCGCAGGGAGAAGTGGGGCTGCAGCTCTCCCAGTGCGGGACACATCTGTGCTCCGGTGCTGTGCCAGCTCCTGAGTCCGTCCCTGCCCTGCACATTTTAGGAGTCACTGCAAGAGCAGATCACAGATCCATCAAATCTTTTCGCCCTGCATGACTGCTGCTCGCCTGTACACCTGCAGACAGCCCCAGCGGGAGACAGACCCCGGCTGCTGCCCACTCCATCCTGGGGCGGCCGGATCAGCGTTGCCTGCTTGCACACACTCTTGCCAGAAAAGTTTGGTCAGGGCTGTTACATTCCCGGAAAAATAAACCCCAAACAAAGCAGCCCCTTTGAACAGCAGGGACTGTCTCATCCTGTTCAGCTGTCGCTCCTGTCACACAGTGCCACAGTACCCACGGCGCCGCCCCGGCCAGCACTGAATTCATTCCCCAAGCCACCCCCAGAGTCCTGCTCTGGAGAGGCGTGCCACCTCCACTGTGTTTGAACACAAGAGACACACATCAGCAACCAGAAACCCCAATAAAACTGAGCACAGACACGGCAGGGAAAGGACAGTGGCAAGATCCTNTCTTCCTAACATTCAGTCTAAACCTCCCCTGGCATAGTTTAAGGCCATGTCCTCTTGTTCTGGTGTCATCAGCCTGAGAGAAGAGATCCTCACCCACCTGACTGCAACCTCCCCTCAGGTAGCTGTAAACAGCAATTAGGTCGCCTCTGAGCCTCCTCTTCTCCAGGCTGAACAATCCCAGTTCCTGCAGCTGCTCCCCATAAGGCTTGTCCTCCAGTCCTTTCACCATCCTTGTCGCCCTTCTCTGAACCCTCTCAAGCAGCTCAACATCCTTCTTAAACTGGGGAGACCAGAACTGGACACAGTACTCAAGATGTGGTCTGACCAGCACTGAGTATAAGGGAAGAATAACCTCCCTAGTCCTACTGGCCCTTCAGCAGTTCGACATTTCCTCCGCTTTAATGAGGCATTACAGAGGGAGCCATGCTTTCAGGACCATCCTCCAGACCTTATTAGGGGAGGGGGTGTGGCTATGGGCATGGTGTACTTGACTACTGAGTGGGTTCGCTATTTTCGCGGATTCCATGACTTGCATGGAGAGGACCAAACCCAACAGCCCCCGAGTGAAGGGGGATCACTGTATTTCCGTTTCTGACTGGAATAAGAGATTTTCCAGTTGTGGTAGCCGGGAAAGTATAACCACCAGTCATAACTCTTATTGCACAAGCTAAAAATGGAAGATTCAAACAAAAACTCATACATGAAGGACCCAAGAGGCCACTAAGAACAATTAAATATGTTCTGCACTAGATTTAATGTACCTGGGTTTTAGTAAAGCTTTTGATTTAGAGATCTTACCTTACAAACTTAATTCAAATTGTCTTGGATATGAGTAGAGTTACACGAACAATAAATTGTTTTAAAAAATCTGTAAACAAAGAATAATGATTAATGCTACCATATGAAGTTGGAAAACTATATAGCATAGTGATATAGAGATTAATGTTTAGTGAAGCCTCTTAATTTTCATCTGTGTTCAGACAATGGGAAGTAAGTACCATATTTTAATATACAGGTACATAAAAAATATATGTACTCACACACACACGCAGAACAGGAAACTGGGAGATCTTGTAAATTATCACGAGGAGAGAGTGATGCTGTAAGGTGATCCAAATTCTGAAAACAGATGGTTTTCAGAACCAGACACCTTAGGAAATTAAAATCTTATGTCAAATATCCACCAGTAAGAAATCTGGAAGAGGTCCAGAAGGCAAATTAAGGGTAATACTGAATACTGCCATAGAAACAAATATCCAGTGCTGTATGCTAGCAAGAACAGCAACACATCCTGGAAGGTGCACATACTGAGGTGTTATATGACACAGCAAAGCAGGAAGACTGGCCAAGATGCTCCTTTAATATCACATTCAGTTCTTTATCTCCTAGTATTTAATTCTGAGTAATTAGTAGTAATTCAGAGAGGAGAAAAAATCTGATGCTTTATGGTACTAATATTTAGGCCAGAATTCCACTGAAGTCAATGACAGGCATCTACACATCTTTCAGGATCCAGTCCTCCATCTCAAGTAGAAGGATTTTCTTATGAAGAAAGATTAAAAGGTCTAAATATGAGCAGCTCAGTTAAGCTCTGACTAAAGGGAGATATGATAACTGCCTATAAATATTTGAAGGGTATAAACATTAAGAAGGCTGATGAATTATTTAGATTGGTACAAGAGATATAACGAGGAGTAATGGGATGAAATTAAGAAAGTGAAAATTTAGGCTGTTCCCTGACAGTGAGGTATACTTCATCTGTGAAATAATTTACACAGAAAATAATGAAAAATTTCTTTAGTGTGAGATGTATTTACCTGCTATAGTTTCCCAAAAGTAATGGTAGAAGTCTCATCTTTGGGAGGTTGCTAAATTTAGAGGAAAGAAATCATGAGCAAATGAATAGGGGCTACCTTTCATTTGCCAGGAGACTCTCTGGATAACCTAACTAATAAGTCTATTTTTCTACTTCAACTTCCCAGGGTCCTGTTAGCTTTTCTGTGCAAGAGTGTCACAATTTCCAGCATCATCTCTGTAATCTGATAAGAGACAGTCTTAGGAACTGGATACAATTCAAGAAGGCAGGCATCATAGTCACACATTTAATTACAAGTGTTATTCAGCAAGTACAAGGTAGAACAGCAAGTGTCCTGAGAGGAGCACAGCAGCACTTGCAAGTAGAATTAGAACAGGCTAACAACTAAAACATGGGAAGTGGGAGAAGGCTTCAATAGAGAATCATCTTGTACGTGTTGGAAATATCATTTAGGAGACAATCTCATGCTTCCAATGTCATCATATAAAATTTTGAGACTTCATCAATTGGCTGGTGTTTGTTCAAGCATAAGTGGAACCTATCTTACTGGAGCACAACCTTATCCAGTAACAAAATAGTGCAGTGCTGTGGGAAAGCAGCTTGCAAATTTCCGTTTTTTGTTCTCTTCATGATGGATTTGCCGTCATAGCATTCTTATTTATTACATCAAACTTTGGAAGGAATTCAGCAAATATGATCTCAGGAAGACAGTAATTTACTATTAGACTGTTTAAAAAGCGTAACATGAGGGCTGGGTATCTCAAGAACACATGGAGTGGAAGATACAGTAATACCTTGCATATTCGCGCTTATTGATTTTTGTCTCCAATGATTTGAGGAATATTTCTCAGCAAATATAAATTGGCTATTTGCAGAGCACGCCCCTGTGGGGTGAGGGGGGAGCGCCTCTCGGTCGCTGGGAATAGCCAGAGTTCACTCCCTTATGAGTGTTGAGGAGGTTACTTGGCAGGGTAAGATTATTTAACACATAGTGTATACTCCCGTGGTGCTCCCCATGCCAGGAGCAGGGTGTCCTACCACTTCTCCCCCTGGGTATCCCGATGTGAGGTGCTCTCAAGCATCTGACTCCACCAACACCTTTCTGGGGAGTACCCGTGAACTGCGAGTGGGGGCTCCCTGTATGTGTGTGTGTGTGTGTTACTCTTTCCATAGCTACACGCAGGGAAGGCAATGCTGATAGTGGAAGGTGTGCTAACTGTGGTGGAATCCAAGCACCAAGCGCTCTGTGTCTCTGGGGGCTGCGCGCCTGGTGCCTAGTGCACTTGGTGATATAGCCAAGCAAATAGCCAAGTGCACTTGGTGATATAGCCAATTGCTTTCCCTGGTAGCCCCAGGGAAAGCACTTCCACAACACTGCAACCTCCTCCACAGGGACTGCAGCATGAGCTAACCTCTCCTTCCCCCTCTGCCCTGGCTGTGCGCGTCAGGACCAGGGTGTCCCAGCATTTTTCCTTGCCAGTACCTTTCCTGGGAGTGCCTGCGGAGTGCGAGTGGGGACTGCTGAGTCTCAGCCCCACCGTGGTCCCAGGGAGAGCTTCCTCACTGTGGCAGCAATGCAATCGTCTGGTGGCAGCAGCCTGGCAGCAGCAGCAAAAAGTGAAAGCAGCTGCATGGCCGAAGGGAAGTCCAGGGATTCTCTGAGTGTCTCCCCAGTCAAAGACGGCTCAGAAATGCTTCCCTTTACTTCCCTGTGCTGTGAGAGACTGTGGGGATGTGCCTAAAATGCTCCCCAGCACGCCAGGGTGCCAGGAGATGGGGAGATGAATGTGGCCTATGCACATCCTCATGCTCATGGGTTGGATGATTTGCACAATCCCTACGAGACCCGTAACCTGCAAATGTGGAGGCAGGACTTCTTCTGGGCGAAAAATCACAGAGATTTTGTTGGATTTGTGTGATAATGTTTTGGTAGTAGGACAAGGCTACAGGGTTGGTGTCTGTGAGAGGCTCCTAGAAACTTCCCCCGTGCCAATGCCAACCAGTTCCAGGACAGACTCGCTGGCCAAGGTCAAGCCCATCAGCAATGGTGGTAGAGCCTTTGAGTTAAGAAGGAAGAAAACAACCTGGCCATCAGGAACTGCAACCAAAGAAGAGAAAATAAGAATATGTGAGAAAAACAACTCTGCGGACACCGAGGGCAGTGAAGGAGAAGAGAAGGTGGTGCTTCAGGTTCAGGTTTCCCCTGAAACCCATAGTTAAGACCATACTGTCCCTTAGCAGATCATGGTGGTCCATGGTGGAGTAGACTTCCACTTGCAGCCCTTAGAGGACTTCACACTGGAACAGGTGGATGCCAAGAGTGTGTGACCCTGTGAGAAGCCCATACAGGAGAAGGCTCCTGGCAGAATCTGTGGGTCTATGGAGAGAGGAACCTACACTGGGTGAGGTTTGTCAGCAGGACGTGTGACCCTGTGGAGGACCCATGCTAGAGTAGTCTGTGTCTGAAAGACTGGACCCTGTGGAAAGGCTGTGCACTGGAGCAGCTTGTGAAGAACTGCAACCTGTGGAAAGGATTCACAATATAAAAGTTCATGGAGAACTGTCTCCCACGGGAGGTACCCCATTCTGGATTAGGGGAAGATGCTGATAAATTCTTCCCCTAGAGGAGGAAGAAGTGACAACAATAATATGTGATTGACTGCAATTCTCTTCCCTATGCCCCTGTACCAGCTAGTAGGGAGGAGGTAGTTATGCCCAGGAAGAAAAGTGTGAGAGGAAAGATGTTTTTAGGATTTGGTTTTACTTCTCTTACTCCAATTTGATTGGTAATAAATTAAACTAATTTCCCCAGGTCAAGTCTGTTTTGCCTGGGACTGTAATGGGTAAGTGATCTCTCCCTGTCCTTATTTCAACCTGTGAACCTTCTCTCCTCTATTCACCTAAGTGATAGAGCAGCTTTGGTGAGCATTTGTCATCCAGTTAGGGTCAAGCCACCACAGAGAGATGGGAGGAATATTTAGCTATTTGAATTGTGCTGTAGGGTTCCACTTTTAAATAATTCCATTATTTTTTAAAGTCAATTAAAATGGAAGCAGTAATAGTCAGCATATATCAATAATTCATCTTTAAGAAACACAACCTGAAAATTTTAAAGTTAACAGGCTTGATCTTGCATTATACAAGATAGGGAACTATAGAAGAAGCCTATCTCGTATCAACTCTAACACTTAGATTAGCTCACTGACACAAAAATGGAACTCTTAACTCACAGCTTTAAAATGTGTGTATTGAGATGTGTGTGAATTCATTTTAATTGCTTTTCTAAATGCAGCGTTTTTAACACAACAAAGAAACCTTAAAGACCTGCATGAATTTCTAGTACATACTACTAAAATGATCACAAGCAAGTTTTCCCCTTGTCAGCGACCAGCAGCAGAACTCAAATGACTTGAATCACATGCGTGAAAATTGCCAAAATCAAAATACCGCCTACTATAAGGTGTCACAAATGTGCCTTCCTCTGTCAAACCAAGTAATGACCAGGCTAAATATTTTCCACTTTATGATACCTGACAAACACAAGACAGCAGTGTTACAGTTTAAGGCAAATAACCAGTGCTCCAATCTTATAAGTCCTGACTAGATCACTTCCAGCAGTTTGCTTTTTGACTGTTCTCCTGATCAGGTAGTCAAAAATGTTTATACTTTTGTTCTCACTCTAAAGAACCTGTAGCCCACAGCTGTTTAGCTGTTTATTAATGAAGTTTTAAATCAAGGTAAAAAATACATTTTTTATTTTATTCTGTGCAAACTTGTGTTATGGATCCTTCTACAACTAACCGTGCAAAATCCTCATCAGATCAGTCCAGACAAGAAAACATATTAATCAAACTTAAATATTTAACTGTTCTATGGAAAATTATCAGTCTAAGAAAGTGGGAAGTAAAAAAAGGAAAATATTTTGCCATATTTCTACAATGCAATAAAAATAGGAAGTGTCTAAACCTCAAACATCTTTAGCAATTAACTTTGCTTCTAGTTGCAGTTAAAACTTGAGTCAGTGGACAGCAAGCTGATCAACATGTCTGAGACAACAGAAAAGGTTGTCTCTCTTCCTATTCACTTCTTCTTAAGTTTAAAGAAAGCACCAGGTTGAGAGAATCACTACAGCAACTAAGCAATGAATGAAAGAAAATCAACTGAAAAAAAAATTACTGTCCACTGATAGGACCAGTTGGTTTGCTGTCGTCAGCCTAGCACTGTACTAGGCTCAAGATCAGCCACGGAAGTAAAAAAAAAAGGTTCAATTTCACCTATCTAGAATCTTTCACTTCACAAGAACACCATCCTTGTTCGCTCACAGAGCTTTTAAGGTGAGACAGTGACAGGTTTTGGACATTCTCACATCTTTACAGATGCTGTTTTCCTGGAAGGAGAACACAGTGAAGCCCTTGCCAATGGTATCCTGGCCCGGATCAGGAATAGTGTTGTCAGTAAGACTAGGGAAGTTATTCTCCCCCTGTACTCGGAACTGGTTAGGCCACACCTTGAGTACTGTCTCCAGTTCTGGGCTCCTCAGTTTAAGAGGGATGTTGAGATCCTTGAGCAGGTCCAGAGAAGGGCGANTTTTTTTTCCTCTCTTTTGGATTCAGCAGCCTCCTATTAAAGGACTTCCCTTTTCTTTCACCTCTACTAACTCTGTTTGGATTTTTTTTTATTCTCTCCCAGAATTTAGACAACAGGAACAGTGACAGATATGTTAATATGGAGAGGAGGTAAAACTGGAGCTGACCCCAACACATTAGGGCACAAACCAACAATTGCCTGTTGTTACCCACTCAGCAGCAGATGGCTTGAAAGATGGGTATGGAGACAGGAAAATACCTTATGTGTATAAACCATTATAGGGCATTTGTGGATGATTTCACTCAGTCAAGGCAGTAGAGCAATACATAGCACCAAGTAGCTCATGGTCATCACAAAGACCTCAGTGCACTTCTTCTTACCCAGAAACCTAGAGTAAAAGGACCGATTTTCCATCTAAACACAGCTTTTGGCTGCTGCCAACACCATTATTTCCTAGTGGTTCACAATGATGAAGTGCATGGCATGTTTCCAAGATGTGTTCATGAGAGTTAAGAGTCACAGGTTTCATAGACAGAAGGAGAGTTTGAGAAAGTGCAGAAAGGAAGAATATTAAAAGTACAAAAGGACAGAGTAAACATAACATGAGGAAGGAGAGAATAGCGTACAGAAAGTCAGACATGGGTGGGGAAGAAGAAACTGGTCCAAAAGACAATTATGGTAAAAATGAGAGAGTAAAATTAACATCGGGAAACACATAAATGTCCTTACGAGAAAAAGAATAAAGAAAATGGCATCATGCCAAGAAAATGAAAAGGCTTTAAAAATCAGCTGAGCATGAGAGGCCTGCCAAGCTACATTAATCAAATATTAGAAACACTTCACCAATATTTGTCAAATTTATTCAACAAATACTTTTTGCTGCCATAGCTGGCCAAGTACTCTCCAGCAAACATATTGTTCAAAAAATATTAAGTAAATTAATTCAATATCATATCCAGCTGCTACTTTTTTAGTTCTATCACCCATTCCAAAAGTAAGCTGCCCTGTTGTTAAATTTGGTAACTGGAAGGAGTGTTACTTGTGACAAAGAGAGTTTAACCCTTTTAGCTAATATACGTATAAGTCCTATCTGTGGGAACAAGAAAAGAAAACTGGCATCAGTACAATTAACTACCATACCCAGCAAACAGAATATAATATGTTTTCTTTCCTTTTATTATGCAGGCATAGGTAATTTTCCTCTAGTGCAGTAAGCATAGTCCTTTGCTAGTAAGTGCCAACTTTTCAGACTCAAGATTACAGTAATTAAACTCCTTTGGTGCTAAATTCAAAGTTGCGTTTTCCAGCAAGTAATTTATCTCTAGTCTGTTTAAATACACTGGTGCTTTGTCAGATTATCCTTTTCCCTGTTACTGGAGGGGCACATGATGAGAGGAGGAATTTTCCTCACAGTATATATATAAATCAATTTTCGGTACTGTTATAAGGCAGCATCTTTTCTCACTCATGCCATGCTTTTCATTCCAAAATATGTCAGGAATGAAGTGCAAGTTCCTAAAATATTTTGTTTAGAGAACATTATTAGTTGCCTACAATGAATTGTTTTAGAAAATGAAAAGATACATTAGAAAATTTAGATGCAAAGTAAACTATCAAATATTAAGAAATATCCCATTTAATTTGATTCCATTAATTTAGACCTCTGATGTACTTATATACAATACAACCTTTAATGCAAATACATGAGAAGTTCCCTTATTACCCTTCCTTCAATCAGTGCACAAACTGAATGTTGCCCTGAGACTGAGTTAGCTTTTCAATATTTATTTTTATCCTCTTCATTCAACATGTAGTCTCACTTTATTTACTGCATATAATTTGTACCCTGCTCTGAACACCTAATAATTATTTTCCTCGTGGGCTTCTGTGTGGCACTCATCATTAAGGTATCTGATGTTTCCCAAGTACGTATTAATTAATTTATCCTCCAGCCCTGTGGAAAAAAAAAAAAAACAACACTAAAACTTTGCAGTTGAAGAAAGGGGAACAAAGACCATGGGATTTGCCTGCAATCACAGAGAGAAGTGCCGAGCAAAGACAAGTTTAGAGCTGCAAGTTTCCAGACTCACAAAGCCAGTCCTCGCGTTGACAGGCTTCATCACCTCACTGGCAGAAGTGCAAAAGACTCAGAGAATCCACCTTATTTCGGTCACAGCTGTCTATGCTCAGCACCCCCGCACCCGTCTATGGATGCAGCTGATCCAGGGAACACACTACCCAACTATTAACTCCTGTAGCCCTTTCCACATCTCCTAGTACCTAATGTAAAAGTATCTGCTTGACTCCAGCCTTTTTATTTCATTGTGTTGGATTGAAATTGCAGTCCAAAAGTGCCAAGAGAAAAACTGGGAGAACAGTTTATCACTAGACAGTAATAAATCTCGGGCCTTCCACTTTTGATACAGGTTCTCTGAAATGTTTGATTCTGGATCCAGATACTCCGTGCTTCCTACTTTCCATAATGAAAGTCACCATGCTAATTCTCCACTTGCTGCTTGGCAGAATTAATAATGGATTCTCATAGCTTCATAACAGACAAATGCAGCTGGAGGCAAGGAGAGAGAGTGATGCACATATGTTTGGGGAACTGAGAGAAGGAGTAGGGAAAGTCTCGATTTACACACGCAAATTTAGAGTTGTAGTTATACTCATGTTTAGTTTTGTCTTTTTTTAGTCAGAAAACTGGTATTAGAAAAACACAGCAACTGCTCCCCCCTCAAGCATTACACAAGCTTTCAATGATTAACCCAATGTCATAGGCCACTTATATAACTTTAAAGTATTTTTCCCCCTGAAAATGCTATTATTATGTCCTATTGAAAGTATCTATATGTGCAAAAAAATTGACATCCATATACATTTAGCCCCTGCCTCTAAGCAGTTTGGACTAATTTAAAACTTTGCGGGACAGGTTCTCAACATAAAACTCTTCCCTGCTTTAGAGTCATAAATAAAAACAAAGATGAGTTAAACTATGCAGATGAAGATCTTTGAAGTTGCAAATACAGTCATACCTTGACTATTCACACCTAATTACTCGCTGTTTCAACTATTTGCGAAAAGTTTCTCTGCAGATCCTAATCAGTTATTCACAAATATGTCCAGTTGAGGCATGCACAGTTGCTCTACTTCGTGGAAGGGCACCACCACCACTCCCTGTGGGGCGGAACTGGCACAGCCCCGTGAGGTGGGCAGGTAGCACCTCTCCCTCGCTGGGGACAGCCACAGATCGCTCTCGTATGAGTGTTGCGGAGGTTATGTGGTGTTTATAGTCCCACGGTACTGTAAGACAGTGCAGTCCTGTGCCATGGTCCCCTTCCCCATGTGTCTGCGTGGCTGGTCCCTATTGGGGAAGGGTTAGGGTTAGGCATGCCTCAGGGTACATAGGGCCCTGTGCAGGGATGCTTCAATGCTGGCTGCTTCAACTCCCCCTCACTGCGAGGAGACACTGAGACCCAGCGCAGCTCATGAGCAGTCATGACCTCCCCTGTCATTCTAAGCCTAGACTGACCCCAGGTGGGTGCTGGATGAGCGTCTGTGCCTGTGTGTGTCTGGGTGTGCATGTGTCTGTGTGTGCATCTGTCTGAGTTTGTCTGTGTCTATGTGTCTGTGTGCATCTAAGTGTCCGTGCATCTGTGTGTCTATGTGTCTGTGCATGTAAGAGTCTGTGTCTGAGTGTCTGTGTGCATGTATATCTGTGTGTGTCTGTGTTACTGTTTCCATGGTTACAGGCAGGGGAGGCGATACCGATAGCAGTGGAAGCCAAGCGCCAAGTGTGTTGTGGTCCTGGGGGCTGCACACCCAGTACACCTGGTGATAGATGTAGCCCCAGGGAAAGTGCCCCATGACAGTTGGGCTAGGCTGGCCGCAGCAGCGATGGGCCAAATGCTGTGTACTGGGATGGGGCAGCAGCAGGACGCCACCATCAACACGGCCACTGTGCCAGGAGGAGGCTTCTGTTCCCTCATGCTGTGGCAGCCAGCCTGGACTTGCCAGCGCATATCTACATATGTGCATATGCGCATATTCACAGCCTCAGGCAAAGCACTCCTGCCAGTACTAGCTGCTACAGTTAAAGGGGAAAACCCTGACTCCCACGCTCCTCGCTGCTCATAAGGAACATAGGATGTTGCAGGGTTCTAAAATTGCTGTATTTCTGGCAATAATTTGCCCTACTAGTGTCCAACCCGTATTCGCGGATTAAAGGTTCCACAGGGCCATTGGGAGACCCATAATCCATGAATCCGGAGGACTGACTGTACCTTTTATCTGTCACACAGGGTTTGTTTTTCAGGGGTGGGGTGGGGGTGAGAAGGAGAGTAAGATAGGATATATATTTTCTCTGGTGACCTTACCACACAATAAGATGACTTTTCACAGCAGAGAATTCTTCAAAATGAAAAATATAACATTCCTGACCACCTGAAATGGATCCAAATTTTGAGAGCACCCTTTTAGACTACAAAGTCTAATGTTGCACCAAGAGTATAACAGACACTCCCACGAACTCAGAGAACACAGATGCATTTCGTATAGGCAATGCATTAAAGATGACAAAAGTCACTGTGGAAAACAAAACAGAGCTAAAGCTAGGGATTCATTCTCTAGCAAAAGCCTAACTGATTTCTACACTCTCAAGTTTACTAACTCATGCAGGGCAGAATGAAATCTTGAGAATTAGTTCCTTTGGTAATCAGTTCAGCTTTCCATAAGTCTGACACGAAGTGCAATCTCTGTTCTAAAAAGCCTAAATGCTCTGTGGTGGAGGGAAAGGAGAAGATGCATTACCCAAATAGGGACGGCTAGAGACATTTTTCTAGCAGAGAACCACATGAGGTTCTATGTCTTCATAGAGCGCTGAGAAACATTGCTTTCAACAACCATTCAGAGGCTCCCATCCTATTTTTTCTCTCCAAGGGAAACTATGTGTGCGCATACCCATGTATTTCTCTTGTATACACATGCCCATGAGGAGCAACGCTGACATTTTTAAGGGGACTCCATCCCCTTTGTGCCCTAGCAGACAGATTTTAGCTGTCCTCTCAAAGTAGAACAGGGGGAGGGCCACTTGATAGTTCTCTGAATCAGCTCTCAGCACCCCAGGCAGCAGGGCCAAATTATGCTCAGAAGCACATGGGAACTTCAGGAACTAAGCTTCAAAACTGGATCAAAGCACACAGCTGTTAGCACCAAAATTTTCATCAGATTCAGTAGTCACCAGACCAGACAGAATCACAAAATCACAGAATCACAGAATATTATGAGTTGGAAGGGACCCACAAGGATCATCTAGTCCAACTCACCATCTAACACCCGTACAGAGACCGAGAGCACATCGCAGAGCATAACACCAACCTAGATCCCTCACAGTCTAGCAGGCCACTCCGACCCGGAAGGGGCCCAGCGTCATCCAGCCCTACACCCCCCAGCTAGACAATGTCCCTAAGCTCCTCGTCCAGTCTTCTCTTAAACACCTCCAGGGATGGTGACTCCACCACCTCCCTGGGCAGCCCATTCCAATATGCAATTACTCTCTCAGTGAAAAACCGCTTCCTAATGTTAAGATTGAACCTCCCCTGGCGTAGCTTGAGGCCGTGCCCTCTCGTTCTGGTGTCGTCAGCCTGGAAGAAGAGGTCCACACCCATCTGGCTGCAACCTCCCCGCAGGTAGTTGTAAACAGCAATGAGGTCCCCTCTGAGCCTCCTCTTTTCCAGACTG
>WEKX01021095.1:93324-104797 GCA_013390025.1 Pitta sordida | reverse complement strand
ATCAGGCAGATTAAAGTCTCCCGTAAGGACTAGGGCCGCTGATCTTGAGGGTGTTGCTTAAAGAGTAATAGGTCTGCCTCTTCCTCCTGATCTGGTGGCCTGTAACATACTCTGAGCTGAATTTCAGCTTTATTGGGAATCCCTCTTACCTTGACCCATAGGCTCTCTACTTGATCATCCTTGATGTCAAGTTCTATGGTATCTAGGGTTGCTTTAATATACAGGGCCACTCCCCTACCTCTACGTGCTCTCCTTTCTCTTCTAAGGAGTGTGTAGCCTGCCAATGTAGCACTCCAATCGTGTGCATCATCCCACCATGTTTCCTTGATGGCAACTATATCGTATCGCTCCTGATACACCATAACCTCCAGTTCTTCCTGTTTGTTACCCAGGCTGAGTGCATTGGTATACATGCACTTCAACTGTGCTGCTGAATATGGTTTTAGCTCAATTTTACCAGTTTGCATGTCCTCTCGAGTGACTGCCTGATCCTCTTCCCCCTTCGAACCTAGTTTAAAGCCCTGTCAATGAGTCTTGCCAGTCCCCGGGCCAAAACCCTTTTGCCCCTATTTGATAGACTCGGCCCTCCAGGGTCTGTCAACCCTGGTTTGCTGAAGGATACCCCATGTCATAGAACCCAATGTTTTTCTGGTGGCATTTTAAGACATTTATTAAGAGCAAGAATCCTCCTGCTGCTTTCAGGGTCTGATCCTGCCATCACAGGGACAGAGGAAAAGACCACCTGAGTTCCTGTCCCACTGATCAATTCACAGAATCACAGAATCACAGAAAATTATGAGTTGGAAGGGACCCACAAGGATCATCTAGTCCAACTCACCATCTAATACAAGTTCTTTAAACTCCTCCCTAATCTCTCTGGATCCCCTCTTGTTGATCTCGTCTCTACCAGTCTGGACGACCAGCAGAGGGTAATAGTCTGAACGTTGAATTAGTTTTGTCAACCTCTCAGCAATACCCCGTACCTGGGCCCCGGGAGGCAGCAGGCCTCCCTATGGGATGGGTCTGGTCAACAGGGGTTTCTTTTGGCCTTTGTGTCCAATTGCTCCCTGCTTTATATATTACACTCATGAGGGAGAAACATAAATTAACTGAATTAGTGAACATTTACAGCCACAAAATTATCTCGGCTAAAAGTGATCTCTGGATATCACCCAGGGATATCATCCCATCTGGACCCTTCCAGTGTGTGGTTTTGAAGATCTAATAAGCTTCTCCTCTGATCATTCAACTGACTCTCTCAGAAAATGAGGATCATATTTTGCATTTACAGTTGGGTGTCCAAAGTGTCCAATGTGAATGCGACCCTTAAGGAACATTAACTTTGAAAAATCACCTTACGTTTCTAAAAGGCTTCCACATCTCATACTTTCATACTCTGAAATCTATTTCTTGTTTTATCCGATTCCAACAGGGAGGAAAATACTCTATTTTGATTAACAAGGAGAGAAAATATTCCCATTTTACATTCCAATAGTTTTTGTTTACAAAAATAAGTATTAATTATATATCTAGTTTCATTTGTTGAAATGATAATTTGGACAGCCTTCCTAATCCATTTCTACACTCTTTTATTGTCTTGTTTTTTAAAAGAATGCTACAGTGAGAAGAGAGCTACCTTTATGTTGGAGCTTTGCTTTTTATACTACAAATCATAAAAGAAACTATTTCATTCAGAAATAAGGCCACAGCAGCAGCATTGCCTTTGAGGAAGGAAAAAAACCAAACAAAACATTAGCCTAAAGCCATTCTGTGGCAGATTTAAGCCATAGTGTCATAACAGAAGTTTTTGTTCTCTTTTAATGTATTTCTTTCCTGTTCTTTTAAATGGCACTATTTCTTCTCTGACCAACTCCACTGACGTATCAGTCAGCACTGATGGAGCTGTTTGGAGGCAGGTGACAGAACTGTCATTGTATCAATCTCACCATTAAGTTGTCAATTCCACAGTAGCATTTGGAATTGAAACAGACAGTTCCACTGACATTGTAACTACAACATGCGAACAACAGTTCTGTTCCTTTAGATGTGCAGGAGACACTTTCATTTACAGAAAGGACCCACTGACACTCTTGTTCTGCACACAAGGATTAGTCAGACTCTTCAGGGAAGTCAAAGGAAGCAGGTGCCAGAACAAACTCTACCTCCGTCAGGTTTCAGGTGTCTCAACTGTCCAGTGTAATTGCCCATTACAGTTAAACTTCCAGTGAATGCTTTCAATGACATTCTGTCTTTTGTTGATTGTATATTCCCACCGTCAATACAACCTTATAAAGACAGGTTTGTTTGTAATTTATAATAAATAACATTGTAAGATAACTAGGCCATTTCTTCTATTAATAGCATACTATTGAAAGCACCCCACTTCCCCTCCATACAGAATGGAGCATTCTGTTCATTCTGTCATTGAGTTCCTATTCTTCTGAATTAACAGCTATTCCGATACTTCTTTTTTTCTAAACTTCATACATTTATAAATCTCCTTGGATGAGGGTCAGGACCTTCTACTAGCAGATGTATTATGTTTTATATTTTCAGGCTGGCAGTACTTGGGATGATCAAGTTCTTACCAGTGTCAAGATACAGCAGTAGTTAAAATCAAATAGGAAATAACCAAGGACACTGCTGCTAGAACAAAAAGTCCCTAGATTCTTGGCACAAATTGAAACCTTGTAATAGCATATTAAGAACTGATAATAGTGCCGGTGTGCACTTACATGAGCTGCTTACATGTGGAACTGCTATTATAAGAGGAAGGTATTAACAGTGTAAGTAGACTATACGAACTGTAGAACCACAAAGGAAAATTCGAGGTCATCAGCTCCTACAATTATGAGCTCACTTAAGAATATGGAGACAAAAGTGCAATATTAAACACTGTTTTGAACTCTGATTAAAGACATCCTGCATTGGTCAGGGATAGTTTTATAATTAGAACAGAATTATTGATTAAAATTTGTTAGCCTCAAAAGATAAAAGTCGAAAATACTTGATTTCTATATTTTAACTCTCTACATACATGTACTTTCTCTCTGTGAATATAATTGCATATAGAGTTTATATATACATTCTTACCTAGATTGTGTAAATATACATATATATAATCTTACACAATACTTACTGACCACCCTTTGCATGTAGCATCTTTTTCAAAATGCATAAAATTTAAGCACAGAGTTGTTGTCTCCAAAACAGATTTTGCCTTTTTTTTCTCCTTTACCACAGTTACCGTTTTTATTGATCTCAGGAAATTAAAGACTGAAAACACATAGGGGTTTGAATTCACTGGAAGAATGAGCCACAGGAAGAAATTTTTTCTGTTGTCATGCCTTTCAAATTAAACCCTAGAACATTTGTGCTTGAACATCATAAACAGATTTTACCATTTTGTATTCCTTTTTGTATTCCATTATTCTGTATGTGAGTGAACAAACTCTTAACCATGGACATGAAAAAAACCTATGGAGAAAGGAAATTACAGCATAATGGAAATGATGGCCATGAGCCATACCACCCTGAGGTGTTAGTTCATCCAAACGTAAAGGCCAAGTTGAGCTGATTTGATCAGTGCCCCAATTTGGGATCTCTGAGGAAACCTCCAAGGTTGCTGAAAGGAAGTGGTGGTGGCAGCATTGCAGGTGGTATTCTCTGTTGCTGAGTCACTATTGGGTCAGTAACCTGTGTGATGGGAGCCAGCAGGATTTCCTGGAAGAGTTGTGGGTATGATGTGAAATCATGGTCCTGAGTATCAGGGATTATTTCAAAACCACCATGGACTTTGTATGTGGGGTAGATCTGGTAACCCCAGGGTATGAATCATGTTTCAGCACCAAGCTTTCTTACTTAATTTTTAAAAATTATTCCAGTATTTGCTTCTTTTCAGGGCAGTAGGATAAAATGGGTAATTTAATGCCAGGATGCTGGTGTACTGAGAAAAGTTCAAACTTCACTGACATAGATTTTTACTCTAAATCCTGTCATTAACTTGAATGAGTTTTGGATCACATCTAGAGCCCCTAATGTAGACGGACTGTGACAGGGCTAACGTGTTTTTGAAGGAGTTCCTCTCTTCTCATGCCTTTTCCATTTGAGCAATGCTGCTTTTGCCTTTCAGCCGTAATCAGCAGCCATTACTCAGAGATGCTGTTAGGGCCTGTTGTGCTCCCAGAGCAGCTTGACTCCAGATTGCTCTCCTTCCCAACCCCACTATGGTAGAGTAATACTAGTACATTATATTCTCCCCAGAAACAATGACATGAATCTGATTTATAACTGGTGGTAAAACTTTATTATTCAAGTTTAGATGTAACAGACATCTTTGCTGCCTGAAGATTGTTTGCATAAGAAATACACCAAGAACATGTTTGTGAGTAGAAATGAACATGCACTATGAAAACCAAAAAAACAAAACAAAAAACTGAAACAAAACAAAACAAAAAAAACACATCCATCTGTTGTAAGGACAAAACATTTAGACTCAGTATTCTAGAGTCAAATCAGGGCTACAAGTTTAATGATAGATTTTAGCAACATGAAGTCATTCTTTATGAAGTCCTTTTTTTTTTTCCTTCCATTTCCTGCTGGTGAATTTTCTATAAGCTAAATTTACAATGGCATTTTGAGATGTTTCCTTTTCTCCTGTTCTCCTACACAGAGCTCGGAGGCCAAAATGATAGGAATGGAAAACTGTAGTAGCTATTATTGTTTACTTTACTAAGTGTTATTTTTCCTTAGTAATAAAGGAATTTTACTTGACTAAGTGTAAAAAAAATCAAATTAATCTGATATCTATCTGGCTGGCAGCCATTAAATTGTTGTCTTTTATCCTCTTAACACATGGTGAATCAGGGTATATGTGACTGTACAGGTAGCACTTCACCAACTGCCAGCATTCCAGAGCTGGCTGAATGAAACGAAATTGGGAGGACAAGGGTACTGAAGAATCCTATTCTGAGATGAGAACATTACGTAAATAATTTTACTTAGACCATCTTAACTTTAGAGAAAAGTTTAGAAGGGATTTTTCACTTATCTATCACATTTGGTATACGCTGACAAATTGCTCTCTGCTCTTTGCCAAGCATAACTGTCTCTACAGAAGCAGAAGGAAATATATCTACCCTTCTGGCTGCACAGAGGCAAACTTCTAATCTCCTTGGCTTTTCCTGACTAGTATTAGGAACTAGCATGTTAAGTTAGCCAAGACAAATCAATACAGGAGCAAAAATGGGAATATATTTACACATACTGGGCAAAAAGCAGATGGTAGACAACAACTTCAGCACATAAAGCAGCTAGTTATGACTACAAAACAACACTGTTCAGTACAAGGATGGACTTGAAAGTGTGTCCCTGAACAACGTACTAATCTGTGGCTGCCAAATCAGTTCTTCCCACTGCACGACGACTATGTTTTAGCACTGTATACAAGTAGATTCGGTTACCTGTGCTCCTGTCCCTTTAACTGCAAAAATAATCTCTTGCTCACAGCGTGCCTCAGCCTTTTGATATGTCTCTATTTTTCTCTCTTTAAAACTGTCACGATGTGCAACAATAACTTTTTTGGGCAAAACCAAGATATGTGTATCCAGTGTCCCTCCCAATTTCTGGAAAGTCCATGAAAAATTAATGGAGGAGTTTTATCAGTGGCAATTAGGTGTAAAACATCTTTTGGAAAGTTTAGTACCTGAACACAAAATGTATTCTGGAACATATTCATCCCCCCCAGCATTAATTGAGAGGGCAGCAGTCATGAAGTCATTTCTTAGAGACAGTTTAGTTTGCAGAAGATGCTACATGATGGTTCCATCTACACAGAGGGTTACTGGAAATATTGTGCCTGTTCTGCAATCTGATCAGTGACAGGTACCACAAAAACTCCAGTTTGGAAACATCTATTTATTTTGTGGACCAATTTGAGATGTGTTTTAAGATCTTAAACTACTATTTTTTAGTAAGAGAAGTTCATCACCTTGAAGACACTGAAAAATTGAGAATAAAGATTGCTACTTTGAAAGTTCAATTTTAGTGCTGTAAGTTGACTGAAATGCAGGGGGGGCAGTAATTACTCATGTGTGCTAACATTGCATCTGAAAATTATTAAATAAGATTATTATTTTCCAATGTCGGGATTTTTTATTGTTTTTATTAGTATCCATTTTGAGGAGGTCTGGAAGAGGGATGGAGTCATGTTACTTTTTGTTAAGAAACAAAACTGGGCTCCCCACTCCAAGCAAAGAGAACAGGCTATGGGAAAGTACCATTTCAAATCTTAGAACATCTCAATATGTCATGGCAAGAGCAATGAACGTTTTTCAAATTTTATTTGCACCATCTAGGTATGCCATAGTAACATTCAAAAATCTACCTTTTTCTTTGCACTCGTAAGATTTCATTTCTCCTCATCCTCAAACCTGGATATGTGTATTTCCTGTTATTAGCCTCTGCTTCTGAGTTTAGCAAGAAGTTATATGAAGTACAGGGTAGTGCACAAGTCCTACAATGCACATGTCCCTCTAAAATATTTTGCCATGAAGATGCAGCTTTTATCAATGAAGAAGCCAGAGGAACTGGTAGGTCTTAGATGAAGTAAGTCAAGCCAGTAACAACTGAAAACTGGCAGGCAGCTACCTCTGAGGCCGACAAAAATCACTGCTTAGTGAGTATAACATCTTTCTTGGAAAAGCTGAAAAGGACAGACACTGGACCCCGACATAATGAAATGAGGGTAGTCATTTTCAGTCCCCACAGAAAAAAAACCAAAACAACCAAACAAAAAATACCCAACAAAAATAAATCCACAAAAACCAAGTCAGAACTTATTATTGGAGAACAATAGTAAAAACATAACCAGACTTTGTCTGGCACTGGTATCAAGCTGGAGATTCATCTAAAAAATAGAAGAAGAAGAATGTGGCCCAATATCCTTTGCTAACCTAGAATACTATTGAAGGGTTACAGAACTCAACCCTGGACAGATTGAGCGGGACTTTCCATATGCTGCTCACCAGAAAGAAGCAACAGGTGGAGCAGGAAGGAATGAAGCCTAATGCTGAACAATAGCCTGTCTGTGCCTAACAAATGAGAGAAACTGTGCAATAATGTTTCATCTCTGTGAAAATACAACGCCTAAATACTTCCAAGGTCAGCAAGACCTTTGGTGATCAACTGTGTAAGTGCTTCTCACACTTGGTGATGTTTGTTGCCAGCTGCTTTAGGCACATTATTTCTCAAAAGACTATCAAAGTGCTGAATATTTAGGCCAGTTCTCCCCCGGTTTTCCTTTTGCCAACCCCTATAAGACATTTCCTATCACCTCTCCTTTCATCTTCCACCTCCCTGTTTATCTGGTTAAGTATAAGTGCACCAAATTCTAGAAGGGAGAGTGGTGGGATTCAGGTAAGTTAAATACAATAACTTTTTTTTTTTTTTTTTTTTTATGATGCTTTAGTTTCAATCGTGAAAATCTGAGAAAGGCGGCATGTAAGTGAGATCATAATAGGACCCTTTACATATAATCTCAAGTGAGGACTTAGTCCAGAGATATTTTTATAGAACATTTAAAAAAATAAAATGCACGAATGGAGAAATAAAAGACAACATAATATCAGAAAGACATTTTAAACTTCATTCGCTGCAACATTCATGAACCAGTTGAGCTACACCTGCCATCCAACCATAAGGAACTAAGACCCTGCACTGCGAAAAAGAAACAAACCCAAACAAAACAAAAAAGCAACTGCGTAATATTGTAAAAATGGAGTGCAATGCTACTACAGAATGCAATAAAATATCAGTGCTGCATCGTCAAACAGCACTTATCAAAATAATTTCTGAAATGTTTCTTCTGAAACACAGACAAAGCAATAAAAAGAGGATATATGTTTATCATTTTAAGCATAACAATGTGAGTTAAGAGCTTAAGAATACAAAAGTACTTGGAATGAATAGTGCTACCCTTTTTTTCCTAAGTAGGCATAAAAATATTTTCATTTCCTTCTTGTTTTTTCATACCATTAATATCAACAAATTTCATTCATTTCATGTTATCGTTTACAACTTTAATGCACACACACAGAAAAAAAGATACCTACTGCAATAGAAATAGTTGCTTCATTACCTTGTTTGCTACATTTGCAAATGTAAACAGCGAGGCAGAGCCAGAACTGACTCTAATGCATGATGGAATATCTTTGTTGCATACGTACACTGTAGAAAATAATTATTCAATATGTCAGGCACCATTATTTGAAATGTAATACATTAATATTTACTAGAAAAATAAGGTTTTTTCTATTTGTTCTCCCAACTTCTTTAATGAAATAAGTTAATCTGACAGTGCATCCAGTAGCTTGTAATATCTTCTACATCCCTGTGGCAAAATAATAAACTACTGGTTGGGACACTATAATGAAAATGATTAAAGTCAGTTCTTGTACACCCTTGTAGCAAGCATGGAGGCTCATCTAACAGCACCTTTAACCAATTATTTAATATTTAGTTATTTAGCCCTATTTCCCTGAGCAGTTATGCTGAGGAGCTTTCCCTTCATGGATAGTTTTTAAAAAGCTTTAAGTATTAAAAAGTACTATGAAGACATTTAATGCTACTTAGCAAAAGCTGGTATAAGTCTACTGAAGGGATTGACTGGTATGTATAGCAATGTTAAGCCTGTGGAGAAGTAACCTTAGACTTTAAGGTTTAGAAATGTAATATATTAAAAATATATTAAAATAAAATACAGCAGGTTACCTTTTTCTATGCAAATTAAACATGGAGTGTGGCTTCTGTATTAGAGACTTCACTTGCACGAAATGGTTTTTCTAGACTAAAGTGTGCCAGAAAGAATGTAGTGATAAAATGGTATCTAAAAATCAGCTGAATCTGATGACACCTAGATGACACTGCTGCCAAAGCTCTGAGGACAAGGCATGTTGTAGGGCAGAAATTGGCCCAGATTAAAGAAAATTACCTTCTAACATCTGTATATTTAACATGTATATTTCTTGTATATACAATGTGCATATGTTCACTATACCCCTGCAGCAGTATATACATATACACATCTTTGCATTCTTGCCAGTTATGTCTCTTACACAACAGCAATTAATTGTCCGGGAAAATATTCTCAAGATTATTATTCATCATGATTCACTGCATTCTGGCTAGCTTTGGTGAGCCATGTCCCACTGGATTATCTTCCTCCCCTTGTGGCCACCATCCAACCGTTCCTTTTTCTTGGTAACCCACTCAAATAAAAGGGAAAAAAAGGAAAAAAAAAGGAAAAAATAAAGAAGAAATTGAAAAAAAAAGAAAATAACAAGGGATTTAATATTGAATAAGGCATGCTCTCTATATGAAGTGCTTTATAGGTCTTCACAAGACATTACAAGCTATTGAATTCCCATCAAGGAAACCTATTTCTGTTTAATTGTGCTAAGTGCTAAGGTTTACTCTTTAGGTTTTCCATTCTTTTCAGCTTGTGCATTGTTCCTGTGTAGGCCTCTCTGGATGTGAGTTGTGAAGTCATACTTGTCCGTGCAAAGATGCTGGCATATGCTGCACTGGAAAGGTCCACTGTCACCATGGCAACTCATATGCAAAGCATACATCACTTCATCCAGAAAGACAATGCCACAGTGCACACACTTGGTAGAAAGTTCATCTTGAGTACTTCTATCAACTTTCTCTGTTTTTACTACATTCAAGGGACCTTCATTTTTTACATTTGGTGGTGCCTTACTCTTTTCCTTGGAGGCACCATTTGCAGTTGGCCCAGGTCTGGAATGCTTTATAGCCAAATCTAGAGGAATGTCATTGTCTGATCCAACAGCTGAAAAATGAGGAGGCAGATTAAAGGTGGGATAAGGCACATAGTTTTGGCAAGGATTTGGTAGGCCAGGCACATGACTCAAGTAGTGTGGATTCCCAGGAACAGACAGCTTATATTTACTCCAGAATCTCAGCCAGTCAGCTTCACTCTGAAAGTCGTTGTGTACAAATGGAAGTCCAAAAAGTGGGTACTGGTATTTTTCAATAGGGCTTCCAGGTGGTGAATAGTTTGGGTGTTTTGCAGGTCTCATGTATTTTTCGATTGGGCTGCCTCTCTCTGAGCTTCCTTTACCTTCTGATATCGATGAACTGTTTCCTGGGTCTCCAGTACTTTCCTGAGGACTTTTTATCTGAATGTGCAAAGGTTGCATCCTTTTGTGAATATCCAGAGTTTGGCTGACCAGTATTGGCTGCTGAGCAGAATGGCTTTTAGTCAATGAACCTGGGGCCTCATATTTACTGAGGCTGGGAAGCTGAATTTCTCTCTGATGACCTTCAGGTAAATGATCCTCTGACCTCCTCTCTAAAGGGCTTCCATTGACTTGTTCCTCACTGCTACCCCTCTGCTGTTTGTTTAGCTGCTCAGCCTGAAGTGCCTCCGGGTTAAGGCGCTTTCTTGTTCGTCTCCTAATGATCTGCTCACCATTGTTCTGTTTAATGATGTTTAAAGGCCTGGGAGTCTGCATGAAACAAACACAAAATGAACAAAAGGAAAAAAGAAATACATATTAAACAAACCTGCAAGACTATGCTTATGCAAATTCATATATTCTTTTCTGAAAAGTTATGTTACAAGAGTCTTACTAGAATGATCAAATTTCAAGCCAAATACTAGCCATTCATGCTAACAGTAAACTATGAAATAGCTTGTTTTATCAACCTAAGGCAACTGTCTTAGACATGCTATACCTGTTTACTTTAAAATGTATTTAGTATCCAAGCTGTCAAACCATTTATTACCTCTTATTTCTAAAAAAGACTCTGAGGCAGATGTGTTGAAAGTGGGTGCTGAGAGCTGGGGATGAAGTGAAAGGTGCAAGGCCCCATGGACTAATGTTACTCTATGCACCATGCCAACAGAGCTGGTATCCGTCAGAGGTTTGCACAGAATCACAGAATCAGTAAGGTTGGAAGAGACCATAGAGATCATCAAGAGATCATCAACCTATCACCTATTACCCAACCTAGCCAAACCTGTTACCTAACATGTTGCCATCCTACTACCAACACACCATCCTACCTATAGCACACTACCCTAGTATCTGAGTCATGCCACCAAGTACATCGTCCAACCTTTTCTTAAAGACCTCTAGGGACTGTGACTCCACCACCTCCTTGGGCAGCCCATTCCACTGAGAGATCACCCTCTCTGTGAAAAAGTTCCTTCTAATGTCCAGTCTAAATCTCCCCTGACGCAGTTTAAGACTGCGTCCTCTTGTTCTATCACTTGTAGCCAGAGAGAAGAGACCGACACCCAGCTGGCTACAACTCCCTTTCAGGTAGTTGTAGAGAGCGATAAGGTCTCCTCTCAGCCTCCTCTTCTCCAGACTGAACAATCCCAGCTCTCTCAGTCGCTCCTCATAGGGCTTGTGTTCCAGCCCCTTCACCATCCTTGTCGCCCTTC
>WEKX01021095.1:65000-88661 GCA_013390025.1 Pitta sordida | reverse complement strand
TACGAGTTTCTCCTGAAGCTTATTGTGGGAAACCGTGTCAAAGGCTTTGCTAAGGTCCAAATACACAACATCCACCGCCTTTTTGTCGTCAACCAGTCGAGTCATTGGATCCTAAAAGGAGTTCAGGTTGGTCAGGCAGGACCTGTCTTTCCGAAATCCATGCTGACTAGATCTAATGTCATGGTCATTTTGTAGTTGCTGCATAATAGCACACAAGACCATCCGTTCCATGACTTTGCATGGGACTGAGGTCAGGCTGACAGGTCTGTAATTGCTCGGATCATCTTTCCTGCCCTTCTTTTGGATGGGTGTCACATTAGTCAATTTCCAGTCTTGTGGTACAACACCAGTAAGCCAGGACTGTTGGTAAATTATGCAGAGTGGCTTGGCGAGTTCGTCTGCTAGTTCTTTCATCACCCTCGGATGGATCCCATCTGGTCTCATGGACTTATGAGGATCCAAGCCACTCAGCAAGTCTCTGACTACCTCCTCTTGGATTGCAAGGGGGTTATACTGCACCCCAACTCCTTCCATGACCCTGCTGGTCCAGTTGTCCTGCAGATATTAATGTTAAATGTCCACTGAATGACAGCTTATTGCCATGCTTAAATAGTGCAAATAAGAGATATTGTCAGCTTCTTGCTGTTGATATGCATAAAACGAACTTTGACATTGTATTCCTAATTGTAATTGTTGGAGGAATACTACTTAGTGTTTACTGGTTTATAAGAATGATCCGAGCTATGTGTTTGAATTCAGAACTGATTCTTGTAGCTTTTATGTATTCAACAAGTTATGCTAATAATGATGCTAATGTCCAACAGTATAGTTTAGAAAAGTATATTTAAAAAAAGGAAAAATGGAGGCCGCAAATAGAAGTTCTACAAACAATGAACCCAAAAGTAAAATTAAAAAAAAATTTAAAAGCCCAACTTTCCTTTTTAAAATCTTTGTAGATGCTCACTACTGATCTTTAAATTAGATATTATCCTGAGAATTATGTCAGGTCTCTAGGAAGTTGATACTTGCAGTCAGACCTGGCCAAGATGCTGGCCAGAGGCTGTGCTTTAGTTGATCTTCTCCTGCTCAGATGCCATTTACCTGATGGGGCTGTTCTGGAGCTTAAAAGAGTTACTGACCTCAAAAAGACAGCACATGGCAAATAGAGCTAACCTTTCCAATGGTCATGTTGCTTTTGAAAATTAGAATATTTTTCTATTTTATTATTGACTAAACAGGATTGTTGTACAGGCTGTACACAAGACTATTTAGTAGCTAATGTCACAAATTTAACTTCTGAAAAATGTTTTAAATAAATGCACACTCTCAGCCACCACGTAGATTTCTGATTTAGGCTCTAAGCCTGAACTGCTATGTTGACTTGGCAAACTCCCAAAGGCTGCCTTGTTTTCTAGTTCTGAAAAACAGTAACACTGTTTAATTTCATGGGAGTGTTGTAAGAATTAATTAATTACAGTCAAATTTTGGTCACCTGACTCTTCCATGTGCTTCTGCTAAAGACAGCAGGGATAATATTTAACTAGTGGGTCTTAACCTAGAAGATTCCAAGCGCTTTGGCACTGATTCAAGGAAACACTTAAGCATGGCTTTCCTGGACCTGGACCAGAGCATTTAACATCTTTCAGGATCAAGTCAAGTGTCAATAAGTTGAAAAGCAATATAGACAGATCATGATTATTACTTCTTCCCTGCCTGATCCTGACGGACGGTGAATCTTCCTTTCACCAAGTGATAAGTGCCATCAAGTGAATAGCTTCCTTGTTATTTCAGTATATTCCAGCAGACTATAGAACTGTAGAAAAAAAGAACACAAAACCCCACCGCCCCATATTTCCAGGAAATTTACGGTCAAGAATAAAGAGGGTAAGAGATTTGACAGAACACAAAAAACATATCAAGATATATTTTTGATATAGATGTGATGTCTAACTTTAAGAATTTGGGGTTTTATTATGAACATGAGAACTCTTTAATTTAGAGTTTTCATCACAACATACTATATGCCTTTAAATGGAATTCCCAGACAAGAAATAATATTCTCCTTATTTTGTATCAAAATAATTAAATGCATCATTGATGATCTCAAACACATCTACCCACAGTATCTCAGCCTGTTTCATAATGAATCACATCTGATCCCAAAGTGACCATTCTGCAAAATCCTGTTAGGAAATTAACTGCAGGCCAGGGAGTGGTACTAATCTCACAACCAGACAAGACCACAGCTGCCCAACTTAGCTGTATAACCCTTTTTTCCACTGAACAAACCGGTAAGTTCTTCCTACCGAGTGAAGCTTCTGGTAGAGGCCACACGCGTTGCATACATATCCACCATTTGCATTCTTTCGCCAGAGAGAGGTCTTTGTGGTCAGGCAATTGGCACAAAAAACACCCGAGCCTCTACGTCTCTAAAATAGGGAAGAAAAAAAGGAAAAAAAACAGGTCAGAGGTGAGTCACATGAGCTGCGGAGTTAGGACAAATCAACACAGGAGTTTTGTCTCTAGACTGGCAACAATGACAGTATAAAACCACACTGCCCATAATGAGGTCAGGTTCAATTGTGCTTAATAGGCACCACTGATTTTCATTATAATTAACCCTAGAGTGATGGATGAGGTGTGTGAAACACCAAAGGCTTTTCAGAATAACAGCTTTAACTTTTTGAACTTCAGGTTTTGTGCATTTAATGGTGGTTTCTAAACAGCAAATTCTGAAAAAACCCTTTGGAAGCTGACAGAACATTCTGTAAACTCCCTCTGGTTTCACAACATATTATTTCTTTTTAGCTTGCTTGATTTAAAAGTGTGATTGGTATCAAGAATTCTGAAACACCACCACTTCAATTAATTACAGTCTGTACCTGTGCCATGTTAATTCCTTTAACAGAGATTATACTTTATCAATTGAATACATGATATTCAGTTCCAGTCTTTCCCACTTCCTTCTGAAATCAGTATAAGTTACCATAAACTTCCTGCAGCCAACTATGAAATAACAGTACAGTATCTTTAATGAGACCCCTTCTGAACTTCTTTCAAAAACCCAGAAAACATTGTCTCATTGATGAAGATTTCTTTTATTTTAGTCAGGCAAAGAAGGATACAGTACAAGTTTCCTAGATACAAATTGACTTTTAACCCGACTGAGAGATGCATTCATCAGCTTTCATAATGATCCAGGAATATTTAAAAGTAGAAACGTTTATGAGTATTGCTCACTAAATTTTTTTCTGTGGAGGAATGATTTCATTAAACTTCTCATTTAAACAAAAGTCAGGCTATATTTGCAGGCACAAATACTAATAAGCAGGAAATTGAATTCTTTTGCTGAAAGGAAAATCTGAATTTCAACCCTGTTCCCTTTTTGCAAATGAAAAAAATCAGTGCAAAACCTTCAGCATCTAAGATAAGAATGAGAGAGTACAAGAAAAAAACAGTGTGAGTGAAAAATAATTTTATTATAAATTAAAAATTACCAACACCATAGGTAAAAATTTCAGGGTTTCATAAAATTTAAGTGATTTATTTAACTTTATTTTATACTGTAGAACACTGGTGTTCATGCCAAAAAAATACAATGGTTATAATTGTACTCTGATACATTTCAAATGGAAAGCTTTCTGCAGACATAATTTTGGCTTCAAGACTGGAACACTTTCTTGGCATTGAAAGGGCATTTGATTCATCGGGTGTTTCACAATGTATCACTAAAAAGACCTGGTGAGCAGCCAGTTCCCTATAGGGTAATTTTTCCATCCAGATGCAAGTGCTATCAGAGGCCCTCGTCAGCTAAACTAATTATGATCTTGCATTTGCTGATGCCTGCTCACTCTAACATTCGACATCCTCCATTAATCATCAATACAAGGGAAATGAATGAAACATAAAGAAGCAAGGGCTAGTAAACTGCACTGCCATAAAAATCTGAAATGAGTGCAATAATTTTACAAGATTGGGGAAATGTTTTTAGTGAGCAAAAAGTTAGGCTAACAATTGCCCTTTTAAACAAGGAACACAATTTCATTTGTACAGCAGGTAGTGCTACTTCAAAGTGATACAATATAATTAAGATTGTCATCAAGATGACAAGATTGTCATCTTTTTCTCACCCCCCACATCATCTCCTACTTCGTGTCTTAAATCAGAAGCAGTAATATATGACATTTCTCTCAATTTGACTAAGGGAAGAACTAAAAACTAGTTTATGTCCTTCAGTAAATATTTAACTAATTGTGCATATAAGAGGCAACTCTCCCTCCTGGAAAGGTGCACTCATCTACAAGTACACTGAAGGTCTCAATTCTTTTTGTGTATGGATATCCTCACCCAGCTTCACCTGGCTGCTGAAATATTTTCCATACAAGTACAATAAAAGCCACACTAAACTAATCCCAACTTGGTCCACTTGGAGGGTGAGAAGTTTCCAAGTGGAAATGACTGTACATGGCCAGGATTCAGCTATAACTGCAGATCTGTTCCTTTCCATTCTTACTTCTTGTCTGCTGGCCTATGGTTTCTTGGTATGGTGTATCAACCAAGTGGACTCTTAATGAGTCAGTCTTTCCACCTTTTTATTTCTGTTTGTGTTCCTTGAGTTCAGGAAATACCCTCTATGAAGCCACGAAATGCCACTAAAATACATAGAGTGTGGTCTAGTTTATATGCTGCATTTCTACACACCTGAATGTGGGCAAAAGGCATAATTACACTGAAATCTTCAATGAATGCTATGGAGCTAGTAAGTCTTTAAAACACTGACAAAAGTAACTCATTTTTTCTCTCTTTTAAAGAAAGATCTGATTCAAACTGGACATCAGTTGCAATGAAATATTACAATGATTATAGATGACAACTATCTCTGTCAAAATCCTATAGGTCTGCTTATTTACGACTTACAAGCTACTTATCTGTTTAAAATTTCAAAGCAGTCCAGCTAAGCATCCCTCCCTAAATTTAATGCAAAGTATGTAAATTTGTCTTTTGTGCTGTTTTAAGTGTTGCACCATATATTTCTTTAACTTCTCTTATTTCTGTATTATTTAAGACCTTACACAATAATAAACATTGACTATTTTAATGCCAAAATGTTTCAACAAAGCTTGCATATACTAATAAATGAAGAATTAAACCACCTCTGGAAAAACTTAAACGCTGTTACTTTGTTGAGCATTTTGGTTATGAAACAGCTATTTATACTGGGGACGTAGAGCTTTAGAATATATTTCCTGCCGTGCAACAGGCCTGTGGCAGAATTGGACTCGATATTCTTGACTCCTAGAAGCCACTAACCACAGAATGGACCTGCTTCTCAAAAATATACCTCAGAAATTTTGATGATGTCTGCAAAAAAAAAAGATTTTTTTTTTAAAAAAGTACAATGCCTGTAATCCTCTTATTTTAAACAAATTTTTGTACTATTCAATAATATTGGCTAACATTGTTGCTTTTCTGTCTTGCAAAGAAACCGTCACTTGAGCTCAAATCCAGCTAAGCCTGCGCCACAGCAATGGCCCCCAGCCCCCATAAAACCCAGACATGCACTCAAGTGCTCTGCTAAGCACTAATCTAGCCAGCATTTTCAAGAAATATGTTAAGGAAGTTTTGCTTTTTTTCTAATGTGAACTTGCCATGGTTAATTTCTTAAATCAGCCTGGTAATGGTAAGTCATGGGAGGGCTTGAGTCAGAGATAAAAAGGTTTCAGTCTGTGATCACTGCTGCTGACACTACCTGAAGTTATCTTTTGAAATTTCCTGTACATCCTTGGAAGGATAAGCAAAAAGGGTCTAAATAAATAAAATATGTATCTATTAAGTCAAGCTTTAATCATCTGGTGCCTCATAGCCACTATATTACAATCCCAAGTCCCAAATCCCAAGGGGCCAGTCCTGCAAAGAGCCTGTCTCTATTTCCATTCTAGTTCCAAGGTCTAGGCGTTTAATATCACAGTTTTCTCAAGTCACATTAGGCTAAAACTTGGTGCATGCTTTTTGTCAGCCCAGATGTAACTTTTTTTTTTTCTTTTTTGGTACTGAAAACTTTATTTAAATCAGTTCAGCTGTTTATAATTGGGAGATGGGCCAAAATGGGGGACTGGCAGAGGGGATTTCATCTTTTTCAGATAACTTTCTAACAAATCTACAGTCAGAGTGGCTTTGCTCTGGGGACAAAAAGTATGCACACATTTTTGGATTTTAGTAGCAGCAAAGCAACAAGTGGATTATTATTTTTATGTAGCTATGTTATGAAAGTTTGTAATTATTCACTGAATATGTCTTGTAGAACTCTCTGCTAACTGTTTTCGCTCAGTAAGAGCCATGCTGAAAGCATGTAATTGTATAATAACCCTTGATATGCAGAGTATTTACTCACATTTTTTATGGTTTCATATCTTGACCGTTACAAATTGAACAAGTCTGAAACTTGGTATACACAGCATCAGGCCTGAATGCCTGATTTTTTTTTTAACTCCTTAAATGATTTTTCACTAGTTACCAATACTTCATTGAAACAAGGTAATTATTAGTAGTGCTTTCTGCTAAGCAATAAATCACTAGAGAATACCATAAAAACTAATTAACTCTGGCATCTTGCTAGGATCAGGCCATTTTTTTTTATAGAAACTGCTTAAGATTTTAAAAGATTGGCTCTACAGCTTATGTTATTTCAAACTCTGCAGCCATGTAGAAGCTACACTCCATATTATACAAAAAGTATCTTAAAATGTGCTGAATTTTTCGTTTTTATTTCAATGGAACTAACTTCATGTAGTGAAATATATACTGTAAAGCACAGCCAAAAACACTGCTCAGGAGCTGTGACTTTTTAGCTAGCTAGACTAAGCAATGGTGCCTGACACTCTGCTAGTGCCAAATTCATCCTGTTTTCAAAATTTCTGCCAGAAGATGCTTTTAGAAAGTTAAATAGGCTGCACAAGCAGCAGCCAAGTATTTTTCTTACATCACCCTCTTAGTTTTGGACACAACAAAATTTGTCTTACTGTGGATTACTTTCACTTCCCCATCACAAACAATGACATGATGTGGACGTTTTTACCATCTCTGTCCTCCCTACCATGTAACCATGGCTCCCACTGTAACCATGGCTCCAGAACACGAGGTGCAGAGAAATCATAAATGTTTCCCAATAACAAGCATATGACCAACATATTTCCAACAATGAAGTTGGGAGATACAACCATATATGCCTCACTGAAAAAAAAATGCAAAACACTGTCTCTGTATGCTCTCTGGCCACACGGGAGTCCAAAAGGGGAGCTCCAGGAAACCCGTGCACTTAGTTCAGCAAGAGTTAGGTGACTTGCTGTGGAGATGTACAATTGTAAGCAGCTGGTCTCAATACCTTTAGTTGCTGCGCTGCTACTACATAGCTCAGAAAAACAGTATAATTCATTCACAGTTGCATCTGTCTTTGTTGCGTTTGCACTGCTGTGAGTATGAAAGAGTTTCGTGTTTCACACCTGCTAGGTCATTCCTGTTTTGTTCTCCTTATAAAAGAAGTTATTTGATTATCTTGAGCTTTGGTGAGGCTCAGATTAATTGAAGTTTAAAACCTGGACAGCAAGCCAGCATCTGGGTGGTGGAGTAAATGTTATTTTCTTCTGTTTAAGATGGGAAAGGGATCTTTCAGCCCTCATTTCTTTTGGCTGCAGAGGCACTCAGACCTCTCTGCTTTATCTCTCAACTATGAAAAAAGACACAACTATGTCTCTATAAGGTTTCACATTTTAAAAATTTTGCTGTTTTTGCTGTAACTATGTCTAAACTTAGAAGAAAATCATTGGGGTTTCTTCCTTTATAGCCTGAACAGCTTTTAGGAAAAGACCAGGCACAGCAAATTTTGGTCCCTAAAGTCTAAGTTGTCAGAAAAAGCGAAACACAAAAAGCAGTGTGTTAAAGTTGGTTTCAACCTTAACTGTTATTTAATAGATGCATCTTAAAGTCAATTTAGTGTCCCAAACACTTAATCTGAGACATTTTCAAGAAAAATTGCATTAAAGAGCTGTATTTTAAAGACACATAAGAAAGATATTAGGAAAAACCAGGTAAAAAGAAGAAAAGTTAAAATTACACACTTGATTCATTTGAAAAGCTTGGTGGAATTTTTAATGCTGGATTGTGACAGCATCTTTTTTATGATACATGCTGTATTATAAACTTCTAATGAGAGGAATCAGGGAGGTTTTAGAGACAGAAAAAACCCCAGTCAGTAAATTAAATATTAGTGCTAGTACAGACTTTCAGAATCCTGCCTCTGATCCCCTAAGGAGAGTAAATATTTTAATGTAATTATTTTTTTATCAGCAGCAAGGATGAAGATGAGTAGATTATGTCCCAGCATTTTAAGCATTTCTCTGTACTCCGTAAAGCTACCTTCGAGACATGGCATTAACTACTCAAAAAACCCCCCCAACTCCACCTCAAAAAACAGGCAGCAAAGTGCAATCATTTTACATATTACTGAGCTAGAATAATTTAGTAAAATACTAGTTTAGGATATTATGATTTCTACCAAAGTAAAACAATGCCTGATCAAAATAAATTATTGAATAAAGAAAAACACAGCTATGAAAAAAAGTCATTAAATCATTTGTTGTTGGAACTCTTCACCACTGTCACCTCCTCTTCTTTACATCCTCCTTCAAGCTACAGCTGACTCAACTCTTGCTACTGCTTTGGATACTACTTTGAGCCAGAGTCTGAGCTTCACAGTCAGGAATTTACCATTGCTCTCATCATCTGTTAATAGTAATATGCAACTATGGGATCACTTGAATAACCATAATACACTTTAAAATTACTTATTAATTTTAATTTACTCAAGCATTTATCTGTGAAAATTATGTAGTTTGAATTGTATTTTCTTGTGAGCCCAAACAGGTATGAAAGGTAATTTCACAGTTTCTCCCTCAAGATGTACAGTGCTTCAAATGTGAAATTATAAAATTTTTTTCTGTTGGTTAGACTTCTTAGTCACAGTTAATGGCTCTTAATTTTTTAAACACTATATATTAAAGATGTATGTGATCTTCTCTTGGGCCAAATACATGCACATAGATTAAATATCTTTATTTATGTTTATTTTTATTTATGTATTTATACCACATATTTATGATATGAGGCATTTGTAATGAGCACCAACAAATATATTCTGGTGAAAGTAAATGTTAGCCTGGTTTACAAAGAACTCAATATTTATTTAATAATTCTACACAAAGTATGATGTTTTAGAAAGCAGTCGTCTCCAACCGTCTTTTACTAGATGTAATGTATTTTTATTGTCTTAGCCTTCAACTTGTACAAGGTGATTATCATTAAATCTCTTCCAGTGTCTTAAACATCAGCTAGCACACTACGCGGTATGAGCTTGCTTCTGGTGTATTTTGCCACTGTCTACCAGCAGACTTCCATGGGCCAATCAAAAAATTTAAAGTTTTACTAACAATAATAGCAAAAAAGAAAAAAGCAACTTGGAAATCTGCATTTCCCACACAAGAATGATGTCACTTTGCAGCAACTGAAACCTATTCAAGAGGAATAGAAATTCTGCCTCCAATAACTCACCGAGTCAGTTACACAGGAAAGTACTGTAATGGGCTGTCCCCGTCAAAGAGCTCACGTACGCCACTTCCTTCTCAATTACCAACTTGTCTGCATTGCCATCTGTAAAAACGAACGCATACCTTGTGCTGCCAGTTTCTGCTCTTGCACTTCCATTAGTGGAACTGGCTGCAGCTGCTCAAGAAGAAAGCCCTGATTGTCTTTGTTTTCCCTCCATGTAACACCATTTTTCTCCCTTCCTCCTGTACCTTGGCTCAAGGTAACACATTCTTCTTGTTGAAGGGTGCTTGCAAGTATTTGATCTGAAGTCTGCCTAAACTTTTCTCCTGCTATCTTTTCACAATTTATCATTTAACACAGTAAAAATCTGCCAGCAGCATCTCTCAGAATCTATACCAGAATTATGAAGTTAGCATACCAACAGGTTTTATTAGTTCTTTTTAGGTATTGCCGTAAAATTTGCTAAGTTGCTGGATAAACGTCTTCCTACTCTTCTAAATCAGCTTGACCACTCACATAATTTAAAAACATTATTTATATGAAACATTAAAAATAATATTAAAAAAGAAGTCCAATTTAGGAATATTACCTACAAAAAATGGTTAGGCAGAATCATTAGTGTACAGAAGCAGGGCAGAGGGAGCCTGGTTTGGGAACTGCGATCCTGACCCCTAAATCATTCCCTGTTTGCACCTTGCTGCAACAGATTCAAGCAGCAGCTCCAGTGCTGAACGGCTGTTTGAAACCTCGGTGCTTGCTTCACTGGTCCTTCCCAAAGCTTCCAAATGAACTCAGCTTTTGTTAGAAAATAAATCTAAGACACTATGAGTCTCTTGGATTTTAGTTTCAGTTTAGAAACACAACATAAAACTTCATCAAATGTACAAAATTAGACTACTCTTCATCTGATCAGTAACTAGCTAAAAGGAATCACAGAATCACAGAATACTATGAGTTGGAAGGGACCCACAAGGATCATCTAGTCCAACTCACCATCTAACGCCTGTACAGAGACCGAACGCACACCCCAGGGAGTATCCTTCTAGCTCCTCAGAACTAAGCACATTGAAGAGAAATCAAGAAAACTGGAAATGCCTCCAACTCTTAGTTCTTGGCACCAAGCAAAACTGCCCAACCTTCGCGGTCTCAAACAGACCTTGCTATAAAACTAATTTTCTGAGATAAAGAGTCATCTTGGAAGGCGTCTAAACATGGAATTAGGTGCTTAAGCTTAGGCATCAATAACAGAGAATTTATGTTCAAGAAGGCACTCCATTTATCCCTTCTTTCATGAAACAATCTCACTCACTAAATGAACACACAAAACCAGAGCAAAGCTACATCCATATTTTCTTAAGCACCCCTAGTTTGACATGCAGGAGCAACAGACTGCTTTTGCAGATCTCAGCTACGAGCCAGTATGTAACTCTACATGTGATAGCAATTGAGGGTCCCAATCCCACAAGTGCTCTGCTGCAAGCGTGAGCACAAAGCTGCCGGAGTTCTCAGCTTCTGGCATCTGTTCCCACTTCCACAGAAATCAGATGGGCAAAACTAAGTTTTGAGAGGGAAAAAAAAATCACAGACATTTAAAAAACATTCCCTGACCTTATTAAAGGCCACGTGATCTCTATTTATACAGAAAACGGCTCAGAAAGCCAGCAGCTGAGAGGAGGAACTCTCATTTGTAGATTTTGGATGAGGGCTGCCAAAATCAGCAGGGGAAAGGCTCCTCAGGGGTAAAAATTTCAAAAGCTATTAAGAGTCTTAGATGCCTCAGTCCCACTGACTTTTGATCACCTACATCTTCCCAAATTTGCACCCCCAAATCTAGAACTACCCTGGAAGGATAAACCAAAGGATTAAAAAACCCCAGAGGATTAAAAAAAAAGAGGACCTAAAATTTCCATAGAGGACTTCAGGACTCAGAGAGGAAATGTCAATTAGGTGTCTACTCCTTGGTGAAAATTGGTGAGGTAACATTTATCTGTTACTTGTACTTTAAAAAAAAATTCCCCGTAGGACTGTTAATTTTATTTAAAGAAAAATGTTACTAAAAAGAAATGTTTTATATGGGCAGCTGTAGCTCATATACTTGTTCAGGAACTGAAGTAACTATAATTTGAGTCTCATGCAGTCTCTGTGAGAAAGCTGTTCCTAGGGTGGGATTCAAAGCAGACTATGTCCATCTATTATTTTCAGTACTCTAAGGACTGCAGTCTTGCTGCAGATTATGTACGGTTGCTAAAATGACTTCCATTCAGAAAAATCACCATTTGCCAACCTATACCACACAATTACCATAGGTAATATTACCATACCTATTGTGAGCTTAGGGAGAAACTGTGGTATCCCAGACAGTATGGTGTGGTAAATATTGAAAATTAGTGGCCTTTTTATAATGGACATTTTCATCTAATCCAATCCATTCCAAACACTTCCAGTTAACAAGACAATAAGGCAGTCTGTATCTAGGTGGTTGGTTCTAACATAATCATCTTATTCTGTCCTATGATCTCATTTTCAGCAAAAATATTTGATGGCTTCCTTTTTGATAGATTTTGGAATTAAGAAGAGACTAGAGCTGTGATGATTCCAAGCATCCACCATCTAGGGAGGTAGCTCCTGAAAAAAATCCCCAAACCAGCACCTTTTTTTTTTTTTTAAAGCTAAACTATTTCAAAGTGCTAAGAGCCTCCTGGCTAAATCGAGCAAAGTGCTGCCAGCAGGTCACGGGAGGTGATGCTCCTTCACTCTGCTCTGCCCTGGTGAAGCCATACCTGGAGTACTGTGTCCAGTGCTGGGCTCCCCAGTACAAGAAATACCTGGATGCATCAGAAAAAGTCCAGTGAAGAGCCACAAAGATGATTAAGGAACTCAAGCATCTGTCATACAAGGAAAGGTGGAGAGACCTGTGGCTGTGCAACCTAAAGGAGAAGCCTCAGGGGGATCTTATCAATATGTACCTGATGGGGGAAGGAAAGAAGACGGAGCCATGCTCTTCTCAGTGGTGCTCCGTGAGAGGCCAAGAGGCAAAGGCACAAACTGAAATACAGGAAATTTCATGTGAACATAATAGAAAAACTTTGTTACTGTGAGAGTTGTTGAACACAGCAGCAGGTTGCCCTGAGAGGCTCTGAAGTGTCTGTCCTTAGAGATACTCCAAACCGACAGGACACAGAGCTGAGCACTGTGCTCCGGCTGGCCACACTCTGACCTGTGGGGTTGGACTCGATGATCTCCAGAGCTGCCTTCCAGCCTCAATAATTCTGCAAAGCTGTATTCAGTGAGAGGCTGTAGATTGCTTGTCACTTTTCCGTTCTATTAATTTTTATCCATTTTAGTCTTAATTGCTATTCATTTGCATTGAAACAGAAAATATTTTAAATTCAATGGCTATAAAAAGTATTAGTTGACTACTTTTTAGTTAGAATAGTCCAAATTTTACAGATTGGAATTTGATAATTTCAGAATGTTTACAAGAAACTGAGTAAAGTATCTAATGTAGCTTTTACAAAATTCTTCACTGCTTGCTCTTTCCTATCAAGATCCTAGTGCCTATTTGTAAATGAGATTCAGTATACAGTGTTGTATAGCTTTTCCTAAAAATACCATTAAGATGAGAAGAAGAGAACAACTGTTCTACATTTTGGAGACATTTCTCCTTAAATAGTGTTTATGTACTGCAAGCATCCCTTCCATAAACAAACCAGGTCTTTGGAACAAGTGAACACAATCTCTGAAGAATCTTTACCAGCTTCTATTTCTGGTACATGATGCATTGTAAATTTTAGGCCAACATGGGCATATGGTATCCCAGTTTGATAGGAAACATTTCCAGGAATTCAAGACAGAGTCACAGCATAATGATTGGAGACCTTAAAATCTGCGATACAACACATGGGTAAAAAAAAAAAAAAAAGGAGAAATTAAAAAAACCCAAACAAATGTTTCCTAATATAATACTAGGGGCAGTAGGAGCATGTAAAAGCACGAGAAAAAGAAAAGTCATAGTAAGTGGTGTGCACAAAGGAATACTCTGAATCTGTTATTAATTAAGCTTAACCTCATTAACCAAAATGCCTTAACTTCTTCTTTCTTTAGAGGAATACGTAATTAAAAAAAACAAAACAAAAGAAAAAACTCTCCCCTCCCCAACCATATAATAAAAAATATTTCTCTTAAGAGCATTCATGAAGGATTTGGGGCTTTTCTGCTTTTGCAGCCTTATAGTTGGGTATGCCCTCTGTTCATCTGCCCAGAGAGAACACTGTTACTGCACAGCAGTGCTTCCAGAAGCCTTAAACTGATTTTTCTCTTACCATTAAGAAGGTGGTTCTTAAATTGCTTACAACACCAGCTTAAAAGTCTGGAGTCAGACTGAGACTGCATTTCACTGAAGGAATTGTTTCTAATGCAAGTGGCAGGGAGAGCTTACTGCTAGGGATAGTCACATTCTGAAATGGCACAAGCCTGACAAGAGCAGTATGAGAGAAGCACGTAACTTAGCAGGGTTTTCCACCCGGAGTTCTGCATGCTGAGGACAAAATGTACCCACCCTGTCACACACTCAGGCTTCAGTACACAGTGCTGTGAAAGACTGAAGAATGGCTTTCAAGAAATCAGGCACCCGGCTGAACGACAGGCATGTTGAAAACTGTCCTACCAGCCCACAGGTACCTTATTTTTCACATCCTTTAGAGTCTTCTTAAACGAAGTTGACTGCACAGAAATGCCTTGTAAAACAAGCCCTCTGCTTCCTTTCTGAAGCAGAATCAGCGAAACAGCTCTTGCAGCCTTGCTTAGAAGCGGCTGTGGCTGCAGCTGCATCCATGTGTAACTCTGAGCCAAAGACAACTGGGCTGCCCACACATCTTGATGCACTTATGCACATCAGGGACACGGACTCAAGGAGGAACTCACTTGTTCCGTTCTACTAGTCAATTTATCCACCTTTTGATAAAAAATGTAAGGAAAGAATTTCCCTTTCACCATCCACCTGCTAGTATCACAATTCACCTGATTTTGAAATCAGCCTGCAGAAGGCCTATGTTCACTACTCTGAAATAAAAAGTAAGCTTCAAATTTAGATACGCTGTATGAAATCATAACTGCTACTTGTGAACAGTCTATATTCAAAGTAATTTCTGTCTTACAGACAGAACAAAAACTGTGACACTCTTAAAAATTCACTCTTCAATTTAATGCAGGTTTTTCTTAACAGTGAATTCAAACTGTTTTCATTCCCTTTCTTTCTCTGTCACCTACTGGAATCTTTAAAGTGAGAAGGAAAAATATATACACCAGAAAGGAGCACATTTATAATGACATGCCTTTTTTTCTAGGAGAAAAAAAAAAAACCTTCCATTTCATCAACATCTTTGCCAAAAAGCCTTCTTTCAGAAACTGAAAAGAGAAGGGCATGTATTTCCTACATATATTTTATTGGAAACATTTTTTGGTTCTGTGTCATGGACTAGGATTTCACACCTTAGTGGCTAGTCATATGGAAATGGACATGACTGTGGAAACTTCATGGCTGTGAAGCCCTGATAGTAAAATCAGCAGGAAGATGAGAAAGGTGTGGGGAACACTGAATGATTCATGCAATAACAACGTCTGGACCCTTTCAGGAGATTTTGAGATGGCTGCCAACACTACCTGACTGCAACCAGCATCCTGAACTCCCCAAAGCAGGCTGTAAATCTGGGCACGATACAGAGGTAGTACTGCTCTTTTAAAAATTGCCCACATATGTAAGTAGATGTGACATGTATGGATTTTTATACGGAAAGATCTTTCCAAAATCAGGTTGCAATTACCAATGAGTTATACCTCCCAGAAATAACTCCTAGCACATAAATACTGGGCCCTGTTTCCTTTATTAATAGCAGCCTGAATTAACAAGGGAGCAGCTTCCAGAATTTACTGTAAGCAGTGCAAAGCTAAACAACTTAGCTATGACATTCAACAAAACAGTGTTTTGCACCTAACTCTTCCATTGCCAAATCAAAGACAAATCCTCCTGTTTCACAGCCAGTTAACTCTATCTATTGCATAAAGCATAAGAAAAGTAGATGATAGTAAAAAATCTACAGAGTTAGTGTTAGTTTGATGCCAGTCTGATTTAGACACAGAAGAAGAAAAGACTGCACTGAGTTTGGGTTTTGCTACGGTAAGGGCAATCTTTGATGATTTTATTATCTGTCTACCTTGGGAGCCCTGGCATATGTGTGGCACTGCCAGGGCAGACATGGTAGACTTATCTTGAAGATGACCTGCATAATTTTGCATTTCAGGAATGACAGGACTAGCACTGTAGCACAGAATGCCTGCATAGCCAGGGCTGTGATTTCTACTACATTTCAGTAATTAATGACCTTGTAATGGAATATAGGTGTCTTATAAAATGTTGTAATCTTCCTACAAATTTGGCCTTGTCTGCTATTTACTGGCAGGTTGTATGAGCAGCAGAGATCAGTGCAGCTCAAAGGACTGTGTACAGTACCAGGTGCAGAAAAAGAAGAAAGCATCTGGGCAGCACACAGTGAACTTGGGCAGGACTGTCACCATCAGCTGCCAGCAGCAGAGGGTCCATTGAGGGCTCCCAAATGGTGCTGCTCCCATGGCAGGAACAAAGGAAACATTGGGAAACCATATCACTGGCAGCATCACTCCATAACCAGAATGAGCTATTTTAAAGATGTATTGGCCCTAAAAATGCCTAATCTCAGTCCTCATTTTGAAGTGTTCCTGTGGGAAGGATTTGCACACACACACACGCACACACATGTTACCAATAAGTCAAGAAACTCATGCATTTATGGTTCATTTTTAAATCCAGTGAAGTCTGTGGATCATGAGTCACACTGTCCCTTCTTATGCAAAAGTCCAAACAGCTAAAAAGGACGAGAATGAAATTCCATGGTTTTAACAACTGTTACTCACAGAAGTCAAGATGGGGATCCCCTTGTTTATGCACAGGGTCACATAAGATTAAAAGGCTAATCAAGCAGTAAATCAGCACCAAAACAAAGAAGAAAGAATCTCAGCATATGAGTTCAGAAGACATCACTATGTTCGTTAGTGCAGCAAAAGAAAAAACTAGCAATCACAAACACACAACCTTTTAATTGCATAACTATCTCTTAATGTCTGTGCTAGAGATTTTGTGCTTTGCACGGACTAGCAAGAAGGGGTGTTGGACGATGCTTGCATTATGTTCTTAAGTTCTAACAGATTTCAGTAATAATTTTGATCAACTAGTGCATTCCAGACTTTATTCCCCATCTTTCTTTTTCTGTTTCTCCCGTCAAGCAACCAGTTAATTAGAAAATTGGAAGAAAATGTGTGTACAATGGATAGCACAGCACATGAGACACAGAAATGGACAAATAATAAAATAGTTGGAAATATCAAGCAAAGTTGTTAACATTGACTAGGTTTACTTTTCATACTACATATTTCAATACAAAAAATTAAAGTAAGAATTTTCTGTATTTTAGTCTCAGCCAATTTTGGGCCACACTGAATGTTAAATAAACTATTATTTAATCAAATACAGGCATATTAGTCTCACTCCTGCTGACAACTTCAATTAGAATATTTTTGCTTCATACAAAAAAAAGGAAAAAAGAAAATACTCACGATCTTTAAACTACTATGGCTTCTGCACAACATCTGGTTACAATTTTTTATATATTCAACCATCAAACTTCTATCTCCACAAAACAGTTTACTCAAGATTTGTTTTAATTATCCTGCATTTCAAGCTTAATATGGCTTTGAAAAGGGGGTGAAAGGATCACTCACGATGCAGACAGATGCAAACTGAAAAGGACTACACATTGAAAGATGATTTTGAAACAGTTTTTAAAAATGAAAAAATCCTTTCTGTCATTGCCAGGAAACAAGTGCTACTTTAACTCTTTCATTACACAATACCTCTTGGCTTGTTCATTAATAATTTTAATGGGTTTTTGGTTGGATTCTAGGATTAAGTCAACCTTTATTAGCACTTTCATTGCAGTCATTCAAGTTGCAAATACACAATTCTCTTTTTCTAGTCAATGCATAAGTGTGAAACCTTTATTTCTAAAAGTGCTAGTTTAAAAAAGAATACATAACAAAGAGAGCATCTGAATTTGATAAAGTAGAAATAAGAATTAATTTTACAGCAGCACAGAAAAGCTCATACAAAAAAAAAGTTGTACTGTATTTTAAGCACGGGAGAGATCTCATTTTTTTTCATGAGCCAATTCACCTGTGTAAAGTTAAGCACATCCATAAGGTTTTCCAAGATTGGACCTAAGACAAAAACTAAGAAAATGCTTTGGGTTCTGGTTTTATTAAATGTTAGAGCCTCAGGTAGCCAAAGGGACATAATTGGGTTTTTTTCAAGCACACCTTGGGGAACTACAACAAATCAATGAATTATCACTACAAATAGAAACTGTCTTGTTGTGGTGTAAACGTTGTAGGATATGAAACTTCTTATTCATTTCTTTGCATTACATATATGGAATAATGGGAAACCATTATGGAAAGTTGTTACTTATTTTGTGAGGTAACTGCTTTGAAATCCAGTAAATTAAACAACTTCTTCCTGTTTTTTAATCAGTCAGCATCCATAATTCCAGGATAGGATATTCAAGGAAATGTCATTGTGGGGTTTTCCTTCTTTCTGTAGGTTTTTTTTAATGCAAAAGATAGATTAGCTTAGACATGAAAAGACATCTTTTATTTTTTCTCTTCTTTAAAGATGCTCCAAAGAAGCCAGTAGAAGACATAGCTGCAAAAACACAACTTATAACCATGATCAACTTATAAACAGTTGTGTTTTATTCCAATTATATCCAATGCTCAGACAGAAACTGTCTTGAGTTTGGTACTAAAACAATATATGCAGACTTTTAAGAAAAATATTTTTAATGAAGAAATTTTGTTTGAGTATTAAAGAGGGCCAGAAGAGATGACTTTGTTTTGGTTCTGTGAGATATTCTGGTACCAAACCTATGACACAGTCTTGTCTCTAAATTGGTGACTACCATCCACCAAAGTACACAAAATACACTCATGAAAAAAAAAATCACCAAGCACTGCTAACCATCCCAAAGTGAGTGTAACTTCTGGAGCCTACTTAGTTAGAAGAACCTCTGATTAGGTCTCACTGAACTCTGGGTGCTGCCTCCACTGGGACTGCAAGAACTGCTGAAACACTTTTCCTCTGTTAGAGTGACATTTGATACTTTGTTTGCAACCAGAAACAGGAAAATACAGAATAATGCAAAACTCATGAGCATGCATATCGCCGATAAAAAAGTCACCATTTTTCACAAAGCCTTGTTTGGCACAGAAGATAATGATAGAGATGAGGCTGTATTTTGTCTGAACCAGCCTCTCATCCTCAAGTTCAAAATCCTGCAATTCCCTGAAAGACATGACTGATTCCCTGGATTACAGTTACCACCTCAGACTCTCAGCAAAACTGGGTTCATGCAGATTAAAATGAGGAAACATGAATTGTCAGTGTCCTCACTGACCACCTGAAAACAAAAGGCTTCAGTATTCCCTGCCATCTTTTATTTCAGGTATGAAGAGCAGGAACGCAACTCAGAATAAAAGGAAGCCGGCAGCAATACTTATTGCATGTGCACTCCCTGCACACAATTCCCACCAACAATCCCAGGGTACATTTGGAGTGTGGTGGGAATTCAGACACGTGATTTTGATTAATTTTAATGCAAGTCGTGTGGCCAAATCCCCATACACTACTTTGAGAGCTTATTCTAAAATCGAAATATAATTAAGGTTGCAACGCAAACCAAATAAGGCAAGGAAATGACACTTCATTAGTAACCTGTTCATTACAAGTACCATAGGTAACCTGTGGCAATAGTGTAGTACTATAATAAAATGTTTTAAGTGTTTATATACCACCAGTGTCAACTGTTTAGGAAAATATGGTAAATACATCCTAGCACACTAAAAAAAGCTTAGTTTCTGCAACTATATAAACTATATAAATTACTTCTTTAGATTATTTAGCTGTGGTACTGGATCACAACATTTTAAATCCTCTTCCCAGTGACACAGAAGATCAGCATATTTGTTCACTTTGTAAATTTATACTAATTAGCAGCCACGCATAATACAAAAGAGGAGATGAGGAGCTGAAGGGTGTAGGAATGCATGTTACACGTTTCTGTTTAATCAAGCTTATAGGTAACAATCTAAAGATTGTTTTCAGTTTTCCCACTTGCACAAGTCTGTATTCCAGATCTTCATAATTGTGAATACCAAATTTGAACTCTACAATGAGAAAGGGTACCGTGGAAAGAGGTCCTTTGTCCCTAGCACTGCTTTTGCTCATCAGTGAAAGTGGAATTTCTGTGATCATTCCCTTACTCCTGTTCTGCAGAAAACTGCCAAGCCAGTTTTTGATTGTATCTTTTGGTTGGTTTTTGTTTGTTTATTATTATTACTATTACTAACAACATTAATATTAATATAATTCCTATGGACTGAGAGCTAAGGTTTTTACCTCTTTACATCACATAAAAGCCAATGGAAAGAGGAGTTCTCCGAACTCTCACCTGGAGGCGATAGTAGCTTCTTTACTAAAGCTCAGTAGAAGCTAACAAATAAACTAATGCCTACATCTTATAATCTGCAGTACATCTCATTTAATGTCTTTGTAGTGTAGAAAGAATAGAGTGGTTTTGTGTGTGTACATACATGCATGAAGAATGCAGGAGAAAGAGAGGAAGTGAGTACTGATAGCAGCAACAGCCTGCTGTGCTTTACAGGACATTAAGAATCTTACAGTAGCAAACACACAATGGTTCTGTCTGAGATCGAGCAACTTTCCACATCATTGCTAAATGCAAATGAGATTACAGACACAAAATACAATTCTGTTCTTCATGAAAGATTTAGGATTATTAATATACACCTCAAGTATTTTGGGTTGCCATTATGGACATGTGCAATACTGTTAGCAACAAATGCAAAACTTTTAACATATGTAATAAAAACCAAAATCTGAGAAAAAGAAGTGGTGCTTAATGGAAAAATATTAGGGCAGTAAGTGTTGACGTTTATTACATTATACTCTTTGCCGCACTTATAGCAAGTTCAGAAGAAAGGACTACCACTGCATCTTGCAGTCTTGTAATATGACTTTATAAGCACATTTGGTAAACCCACGTAGAATGTACACGGAAAATAATCTAAGTTATGATGAAGACTTTGTTTAAAAAAGTCATTGAGTATTTCTTATATAGCTAGGCTTTTTCTTTAAAATTATGGTCTCTTTAAAAGTGGATTAGAGGTACACAGTCTTTTGACATAACGCAAGAAGCAGGAGTGTGCAGAAAGCTCAGAGGATGTAATTTTTTCCCTCTAACATAAAAAGATGTGTGAAGTTACTATAGTTCTTCAAAAAGGCCTAGTAATTGAGCCTGGTTATGGTCTCATTAATGTGCAAGTTTCATTTATCACCTTCTTTCTTTGTGGATTATGTGCATTGATTCATCAAGACTTGTGACACATGGTTTTCATTTATTCTGTTCAGTGCTTCTTTTTAAATTATTTTGCAATAGATTGCAAGGAACAGTCTGAAATTAAATCACACTAACCTCCTGAAAACAGCAGTGAGAAAATTTCAGCTTAAAAAAATTACAATTAAAACCATTTTCACTCTCTTTTTGTGCTCTTTGCACCCCTTTCTTTAAAGAAAGTTGAATAACACGTTTGCTGCAGTTAGTCATAAAAACAGCAAACAAAACAATGCATACTGAACAGGGGAGATGTAAGTGTCTACTACAAAGTAATGGATTTTAACTCCTGTAAGTGACAAGAAAAACACAGGCAAAGTCTTTTCCTGCTGATCTACAATATCTTTGATACATTGTACAGTTTAATAATGAGATGTTCTCATATAAATTCCCCTCAGCCTTCCTTCTTTACTTTCTTTTTCTAAAATATATATTCTCTTCAAACATTTCCATTCTATGTGTCACTGGCAAATGCCAAATATACAGAGAGAGACATCCGATAAAGATAAAGCATGACAAAAGTTTCACGGATAATTGCCTTCACATATCCAGTTCAGCTCTCATCTCTCCTAATTAGCTTCATTACCATACCTTAAGATAGATCAGCAGTCACTCAAACCCCCTGTTTTTTCTGTCAAAACTATTGCTGACAGGCAAATGGACAACACATGCACTCACTGAGTCTATTCTAAACTATTATTTTACTAGACTAGCCTGCAGCAGAAAACAAAAAACAATAGCTCTTCTATAAATGTATAATGAAAGTATACATACAGTGTGAGAATACTCAATAAATTACTGTTCTGTTCATTGCTCCATCATCACTTAAAATGAGTTCAATAAAAAAAGAAAAATCATTCTTATACATTATGATTCTGCAGAATATCAAAGAGATCATACCATTGCAGTTCTTCACTATGACTGATAGAGAACTTCAGAACTGCCCTGCCACAGTGGTAGAAAAAAGATAATCACTTGAGTGCTGTAACGTTTGACGACGTTGGTGCAGTGCTGCTTTCAGCATACCCACGCTATCTCAGGAAGCTTTTTGTTTTTACAAACCATGCTCAAATGAAAAATCTTCATCCTCTTGCTCATATTCATTTAAAATTAGCTCATAAAAAGTATGCATGGAATAGTTCACAGGGGTACTAGAAATATTGTAATATTAAACTCCACTGGCTATCAAAACATTAAACTGTAATAATGGGAAGGCATTGAAACCCCTCACAAATGTCCATTTCTTTTTCACTGTTGTTTTAGTCACACATTACATTATGTGTAGAGTTCAGATACATGGTACTTTGTTTTCATTTTCTCTGTTTCCTTATAAATATCATCCTGTCTAACATCTAACAACTTTTATATGTTTTCCTACTAAAGCCTTCTGGTAAAAGGTGTCACTTTTCAGAGATCTGTTGTATTTTCATGTTCACTGTAGCATAATTAAAATAAAAATAATGATTTATAATTTTCATAACAGAAATTTAATACAATGTCACTTAATTAGAACTGGACATTACACAGTTATTGTTCTCTCATCCCCCCCTCCTTAGACACAATCTTTCTTGTGAAATTATTTTTGTTTTGTACACCTGTGATGCAATCTCTAAATAAAAAAAAAAACACGAAACAACCCCAAAACCAATCAAACAAAATAACCCAAATCCAAAACAAAACAAAACAAAACCCCTAAACAAACCAAAACAAAAAACCCAGTGAAATGGATTTTCTGCACTTTGCAGTTTGGAGAAACTAACAGTCCATTCAGTGTGACTGAAAAATACCCTGGAGGCCAATATTTACTAAGCATGGCACACAAACAGGAGCCTTGTTAAAAGTCCACAACAAATCTCTCATTGCAAACAAATCCAGAGGTTTGAGAGACGATGCAACTGTCGAGGTAATGCTGATCCTGACAGCAGAAAGCTGCTTTTTCACCAGGCTAACAGCTATCTAGATGTCTTATGGTTTCTCACCAAGATTTCACTATTTCAGTTTCTTTTCTTAAGGATTTATTAGGTGATGAATAAACGACAATCCATCAGAAGGCTAAATAGCATCAAATGAAGGTAAAACAGACACATCCGGGCACTCGGTACTCAAAGAATGCCGGAGACCAAGCACTGTAACTATTCCATGAAAATAGTAAAATAAAGCCATTTGAAACTAAACTCTGAAGTCAGGCACTGCGGGGGAAAAGAGTGAAAGAAGGGCTTCCAAATAACAGGAAATACTTTCAGCTTCACACATAACGCTTCAAAATGCATTTTTCCCCCTTTTCTTTCAGAGATGTCAGTGTAGAAAACGATGAAACACCATCTACTGGGAGAGCAAAATATTAAAATGAAATGCAGAGACGCTAATCTGTGAACAGGAATGATATGCAGGAAGACAGTGCAAGTAGGGTAAATATGTACATAATGTACACATTACACATAGCATCAAGCGTACAAATAAGCATGTTTCAGAAGGACATTTCCACCAGTTGCTTAAAAAGTAC
>WEKX01021095.1:0-60000 GCA_013390025.1 Pitta sordida | reverse complement strand
TACCAAGAAAATTTCCCCACCAGTAAGAGCTGTGTGCCAGTACTCTTAGGACTAATAGCCTTTTACTACATCATACCAGTTGGAGAAAGATGTACAGACTATATTAGATGGCCTACTTTCCAAAACTATAAAACTTTGAACTAATGAAGGCTGCACAAGGCAGACTGAATTTTTAAATAAAATATCAAGAGGTCTTGCAAGAGACTGAAAGTCACATTGAATTGATATTTGGAGACACTCAAATAACACTCTGATGAGTATAGGACAATTGACTTAAGACCAGAAAAAGCAGAGTGAACTCCTCATTTGGAAAGGAAATTTATCCTTCTATATTTAGTATCTGTGATTACAATATTGGTGAATTTATAGCAGCCTGTCCAAGATGAATAATTGTGAATAATACAATTTTCCCTGTCACTTTGAGGGAAAGTTGTTACAGGGTTGCAGCCAACACAGATATTTATTTGTTTTCTTTGAGAGTAAGGAGGAAAAACATGAACAACAAACATGCTGGCATCCTCACTGACTTCCTGGTAAGACTGATTCAGCAGCAGCCAACAGGAACATCATTCCACAGGGCTGCAAGAGTGCCCTGCCCCTCTGTGCTCTGCATCATGTAGGTGCCCAAACGTTGCACAGAAGATCATATGAACAACTAACCAAACAGATACTCACTGTCAATTTACACAGCTGGAACATAAATGTTAACACCTGCTCTCTCAGTCTGATGCCAGAAAAATCTCCTAGCTAAGCTCATGCTCACCACACTTTCCAGAGGCTCCTACCACGTCCCTATCATTTTCATGATCACTGATGCCTACACTTCTGTAATTGATTTTAAAACAGCTAAAGAGTTATGGGTACGTTATAGAAACTGTTGAATTAAAAAAAACAAACCCCAAACTGTTTTCACTTTGTATACTGTCAGGTAAAATCACAAAATAGCATAGGAGCACTGGGATGGCTCAACTTATTGGACTTCCTTCTTCCACGGACAGTATCTATCTGGGGTCCACAGGAGGTTTAGAACTGGTAGATACTGGTATTTTTGACCAGTTATGTTAGTTATAAACCAACATACATGTAATAATCATCCTCTGGTAACAGATATTTCAGATTTCTGTTATTCCCAACCTTAGGTAATGAGGAAAACCACTTCATTCTAAGTGAGAAGATCAGAACAACATTTATTGTTCGCTATTTACATGGAAAGAAATTATAGGATTTCTCAGCAAGAAATATGAAGATCTCCATCTAAAACTAGTATGAAAATGGATTCTGCTATCTTTCCCAATAACATAAGGATGGTTAAACTATCCGTGGAACTTGGAAATTTATCATACAACTTCAACCTCAAGCTTTCAGCACAAACTCAAAAGAAAATCAAGACAGGCAACAGGAAACGATCGTTTTCATCACCTGAATCCCATTCGTTTTGATCCATACACTCTGTGGTTTTCATGCCTGAAAACACCCATTATGAAAGATCTACAAGGAGACAGGGACAACTGCAATGTTATTCTTCTTCTAAATTTTAGTCTTATAATAAGAAGAAGGAAAAACGGCTTCAGAGACAAAAAGATCAGCTATTTCTCTGCATGCCTAAGGCTCAGAAAAGAACTGCATAATGTTCTTTAGCTCAAGAAGGTAAGCACTTACAAAGAAAAAATGTAAGTAAACCAGTAAGAAAGAAGGGTTGGATAGTGAAATCTGAATATATGAGATGACAGAAGTAATTACATTGCTCTACATAGCTTACATAGACCAAGTATATAGAGATCTCAAATGCAGAAAGCGTCATCTACATTAATGTAATCTGATTATTAATTAATCCAATTGGTTTTTACTTTACAATATAAGTTATATGAAGAGAGGAGACATTTTGAAAATAAAATTGAGTGACAAACACTTCAGACAAGTTGTTGTTTTCAGATGTTTCCTCCTTTTTTTTCAACATGGTCAATTAAAAATGAATGCAACAAAAATTCACTCTGCAATTTCAAGTCTTTTCAAAACTGGCATTTCAATGTGAAAAGAGTAAATGCTCTTGCCATTACATCAATGCCTCTGTACAAAATTTTCCCATCATTATCTTGAAAGCTTTAAATTACTGGTTTTGGGAAAAGAGAAGGGAGATATTTTTAAATGCAGTAAATGGATGGGGGGTTTAAAATTAATATAAAGCTTGTATGTGATAAATATTGTGGGCTAAAATGAGCAAGCAGAGCTTCCCACTGTATGTACACATGACAAATTAAATCTGCTAGTTGCACTCCTTTGAGTTTAGGAGCCTCCAAAGAATTGGGTAAGATACAAGAGGAGGCCATTCTCCCACCCTTCTCTATCTATACAAAGGGCAGAGCAGCCAACTTCTGTTACATATTACTCCGAAAATATCCCACAAACAGTACATAAAAGCCCTATATTTTGGTCAAATCTATTCTAGATACATACATGCAAGTACAGAATTAGACCAGTGGAAATTAACTAAAGAGTTACAGATGGCCCTGTATATAAAGCAGTACAATATAAGAGAGACCATCTGGAAATATGTTTTGTCCTTAACTGATTATTTCTTTTAAACAAAAACCCTTCTTTTCTACTTTTCCTTTTATAGTTGCAAGTTTTCACTGTGCAATGAAAATGTGTTTGGTTTAGTTCACAAAAAAACGAGGACTTGAGCTATACACCTGCCACCTGCAATAGAGGTTCAGGCTAAATATTGAGGAAGCCAATTTTTTAAGCGTCAAAATTACATGGATACTTGGGATGTGTTTAGGGGGTACAGTTACATAAATCAGCATAAATCCTTACTGATTTTGCATTATAGAAAAAAGACATTTAGCAAAGAACTTGTTCAGGAAGCATGGATATATTCTTTGAGTGAGATGCATGCAATTACTGTCCTTTTCTTCCATGGGCATTTTAATGTGAGCATTATCCCAGGTTAAAAAATGAATGCCGGCATCCACCTCATCTTGTACAGCATTTGTTCTACCAGAGTCAGGAGAGAAATTATGGGATCAAACACAAATAGTGAAATGCTATTGTATTGCCACCCTCATAGCAAAATGTCACCTGTTGAGGTGTGGTGAGATAAAAATTAGGTACTGGTTAGTGAGAAAGTACCCAGCCTCTTGCGACTGTCAGCGTTTCTTCAAGTACCACATTTGTGAGTTAAAACATGTGAGTTAAACTCACATTTGTGAGTTTTTCCCATGGATTAAAGGTCTTCAGGTATATGATATTTTCAACTAACAGTAAAAAATATTTAATCAGCTTTCACTTTCAGAGAAATGCCTTGTGATGAAACATTAGAGTATATTTTTCCTATCCTGAAGTATGGGAATAAGTCCCTTAAGCATAAATGTCCCATTAGCGACACTCTATGTGGTATGTTTTAGATTATATTCCCAGGCTAATATGTTATGGCCCTGGACAAATGAAATCAAAATTAATTATATCCATCTTTCTATAAATTCCTTTATAGTGTAATTGTAAGATTTTTTCTTTCTTTCTCTTTTTTTCCCCTTTAATTTGCCTTTTTTTTTTTTTTTAAATATCCAAATTGCTTGCATGTGCTCTTTCCCTTCTGCTTCTTTTCCTCCTTCCCTCACTGCGTCAAGGGAGGCTGGCAATTTCTCAGTATGATAAATGAAAACGGGGAGCAACTTGATGAGATTTTTTTTTTAGTTAGTTAGTTAATGTAGCTACCCATAATTAGTCCACAATTAGCAGTCTAACACCAAAATTATATTATGCTTTTTTCTTATGTCCTTCTGCATTACATTTACATTCCCATTTATCCATCACACGTAATACAGAGCAAGGCTACAATGTTTTCGTCTATATTAACAAATTAGATAGTGTTAACAGCATCACTTGTTTGTGAAGACACACACTGGTAGTATATCAGGTCAACTGCTCTGTAACCTGTTTATCAACAGTTAACACTAGATACACTAAGTGAACAATTAAAAAATGGTTTTGATTGATTGCAACAAACTGGCAGTATAATTGCACTCAAGCCATTACAAATCCAATTGAACCCTGATCAAGTACTTCATTACTCCTGCTCTTTTCACAAGGGCACACCATCCCAAGTAATATTTTATATGCTTTAAAAGGTTAGGTTTGAAAAATTAGCATTACAAATGTCACATTTACTTCCAGCTGGAAATGTGCAACAATGTGTGACAATACAGAATAAAATGTTGAAACATGTTTTCCTTTTGTTTTACTTTACTCATTTTTGTAATACAACACTGGTTACTGGAAAATGCCTTACAGCTTTATTCAAAACACATGTTCAAAGATCTGAACGAAAAAAAGCTTTGACTCTGGAACATCTAACCGATATATCATTTGTGTGCTTCACTTTTTTTTTTACTGTCAAGTACACTTTTATGTGTTTAAGATTTATTTAAACTAGTTTATTATATAATGAAGCTTGTCAGATCATAAGAACAAAGTCAAACAATATGCTCTATATCAAAGTATAACATTTAACATATAGATTTAAGTATACATATCAAGTACAATGCAATCAAGCAGAGTTTAATCTGAAAATGCAAATGGTTCAGATTATTAAAGACACATCTGTCCTTTGAAGCATAATTTAGGCTATTTATCAGAAAGCTGTGTGTAATTATATTATTCCCTCCCACCAAACATCTTTTAGCCATGGATTTCCTAGTTTAAAAACCTTTAGGTTTAACCCCAGGGCCAAAATTTCACAGCCTAAACCACTAACTAAAATATAAACACAAACATAAATTTCAGAATGTATATAATCACTTCTAGTCTACAAACTATTATGGTAGGACAGTAATTTTGATTACATTAATCTCATGGTGATAACAGAGTCACATAAACTACCAAGTATTAAATCTGAGTTTTCACTTTTCTTTTTCTCTATTTGTAAATATACATTGCTTTGTCATACCCTGTTACTGTGCAGGAGTCTGTCTAAGGCAAGTAAAAAAGATGGGACTTGCTTTGAATAACAGAGTCAATTTTAAAAATACACTTTTATTGCCTAAGTGGAGAACACTCAAAAAATTAATAATATATTTAATAATAATATGTATGTAAAAAATAACCTCCCTCATTTTCAAATACTGCTGTAAAGATCTGAGTTATTGCAAAGTAAAATGTTTCTGGGTTTGAACAAGGTAAATATAAATTCTAGCAAAGAACAACAAGTGATTGTCTCCACTGTGAACAGCATATACTGTACCTGCAAATTTAAACTCCGAATTATAAATAAAACCTGTCATGCAAGCTGTCCAGTAATACTGTCTTTAATGCATGGGAAATACTTATCAGTGGGGATCTATATGTACTGCTGTGTTACCATGCACAGATCTAGCAAATGTGCATACAGAATAGTACATAATTGCTTTCATTGCACACAAAACTACAAGTAAAACATTAGTTCTCTAAGACATATTAAAAATGCCTTCTTCTACACAAAAGGAATATTGATGAGTTCCTGGAAGTCTGAATGTTATATTTAGTTCTTGTGAGTCTAGTAAAATGCAACATGCAACACAATCAACACTCACTAAGTGTCAAGAGTTAAAATATTGCAATGGCTATATAGATCAAAAACATAAACTTCTTTAATATGTTCCATTTTGAAAGCCACAGGCCACATATGAAAATGTTTGTTTACTTTGTATTTAAGAAACAGTCAGGTGCTCACTCAGCAGTACTTTTGATAAAAGAGATTCTTCAGTGCTTGTTTAGTATTTTTGGATGTAGTCGCCCAATAACAATTTATATATATACATCAAAAATTCAAAGGGCACCAAAATGCATGAAAATCTGAAAGGTGTTAATTTAATTATGCTTTATCCTCGTTTCCCAGTCCCACAGAAAAAAAAATGCTGCTCCCTGTCACAAAATGCTGAGAGGAAGCACTTGTGTTTTAGTGGGCAGGATTCTTATTCATAGGACAAAGCTCCTCATCTTTCTAGAAGTATTTCTTTATTTTACGGAGAAAGAACAGTGTGGAAGAGGAAGAAAAGGACCCGAAAAAAGTATTATCTCATCATATCCTAATTTGGTTGGCTGTTTTCAAATGTATATGTATTTCCACTAAGCAAACAGAATAACTTTTAAACCAGACACCAATAGTTATTCTTTTTCACAATGTAGACATTGTTTTATGGAATTTACACACCATGGGTGGCTTGTTAGATAAATAATAGAAAAACTACTAGAGTATTACAGTGTCTATTTAGAATACTATTTCAGTTTCAGAAATACTATTTCTATTTCAGAAATAGAATACTATTTCATGCTGAAAGCAACAACCAAGATTTTAGGTTATTGTATTAAAGTAATACAACTGCCCAAAATTATCTCATCTGAAATAATAGATGTTCCAGATGAAAAGACAAATGAAAGAACAGAAGTAGCACAACCATAGCAACTAACAGCCTTAGGGCCGACAGTCTTTGTACATGTTACTGAAAACTAAGTAAGGTTCACAGCAGGCTTAGAAGGTTAACAAATCAGGCTCTGGTGGGCCAAGAAAATCACAGAGACAACATCTTTTCAACTGTTTATATTGGTTACATGATAATAAACTGTTCCACATGAAGATAATAAATGTTACCCCAGTGGCAGATACTCAAACAACCATATTTGTTAGGACAAAGGGAGTTTGAGTCCAGTAGAGGAGGACAGAAAGATTAATGTAATAATCCTACCTCAGGATTTCCTTGATTTTGTAGGCTTACATCTATATCTGAATATCTTTTAACACTACCCAACATGTAAGATTCCTGCTTTTTCATTCTAATCAAGTTTAAGTATCTGCATGTTGAAATAAGAAGCACTTACATTCTCCACAACATTTCTCTAAACATAAAACATTTGGTCCAGATCCAAAGTAGGCTTTCAGTATCTAAAAGAGGATTAAGGTTGTCCTGAGGTGCCTGAACCCAAAATTTAGCTACATTAGCGATTCTTAGCAGTAATCAACCCTGAAAACAGCTCTGGCTTTTACCTGAGAGCTCCTCAGACACATGAAGTTCTCTGCTTGGAAAAGAGGAGGCTCAGTGGTGACCTTATCACTGTCTATAACTACCTAAAAGGAGGTTGTAGACAGGCAGGGGTCATTCTTTTCATTGGGGATAGAACGAGAGCTCATAGTTTTGAGCTCCGCAAGGGAGGTTTAGTCTTGACATTAGGAAAAAGTTTTTCACTGAAAGAGTGATCTGGCATTGGAATGGGTTGCCCACAGAATGCAGTTGAATCATCGTCCCTTAAGGTGTTCAAGAGTAGACTGGATGAGGTACTGAGTGTCATGATATAGATGTTAGGGTTTAGTTGGCTTATAGGTTCGACTAGATGATCTTCAAGGTCTTTTCCAGCCTTATCAGTACTATGATATTACGATACTTTGTCGCCAGCAGAGAGAGCATCCTGTGCCTCAAGATCTGCCTGTCTTGTTTCCTCAGCAGGAATCTGGAAAATGGGCAAAATACACTGAAATGTTTCCTAAGAAAACAATCAGAACAGTGAATGCAGAAAAATTTCAGAGCAACTGCAGACACGTTCACTTGGAGATATGCATGGAGACACTTTCCTCTAGCTTAGCTGGTAAAACACCTACATGAAAAATAAATGGTGGATTCTAGATCTTTACCCCGAGTCAAGTTTTGTTGAAGGAAAGGCCATTTTTCAGTAATTAATTCAAAAATCAAGTGACAGAAGAAAGAGCCTGACTCTGGAACTCAGTGTCTGATTCAAGAGTGCTACTTCTTTGGGTTTGCTCCAGGAGCTACTTCTGTCTAACAACTGCTGTAACCAGCCATGTTACGCAGCAATTCTTATCCTCATCTCCCAGATGTGTAGTTGCACTCTACTTTTTGTGCCACAGACATTAAAAATTGGTCCCTACACTATGCTCCCTCCCTTTCAAACACCACCCTTTGAGCAGAGTCTTCTGTTGTCTCCTTTAGAGCCAGAAAATCATTCTTAATTACTCACAGGAATTCCCAGAGAAAATCTACAACTTGCTTCAATAGTTCAAATGATTTCTTGCACTCCAAATCAACTGTAAGATCAACAATTGAAGACATAAATATTCACAGAATCACAGAATATTCTAAGTTGGAAGAGACCCACAAGGATCATCGAGTCCAACTCTTAAATGGCACCACTGCCTCCCTGGCAGGAATCGAACACGCAGTCTCCTGCACGAGAGACAGGGACGCTCACCACTGTACTAAAATGTATTTTTACCAATTGGTAAATTGTCATGCACAGTTACAAGTTCAGAGAGCATTCTTGTCTATTGACAAGGACCTCATCTTCACTTCAAAAATGCAGAAATGTTACTCAAGCACTGAAACTGAGTGCTACCAGCACCTAAAAAAACCAACTCCAAGTATCTCTTGGATAACAACAGATTTCCTTCCACTCAAGTTCCCAGTTTCCACATATCCTTCTCAGTCTTTTAAACTCGGTAACTTCAATAACTTAAGTCTACTAAGATGACACCCACATAAATGGCAGGCCTTACCCAAATGAGAATAAACAATTAATGATGTACTTGGTCTAGTCTTTCATCAGTTACAGTCAGGCATAAATTGAGGACAGAAATGAGAAGCTGGTTTATAGCCAGCAGATTTCTGGAACACTCTTTCCACAAGAATAGCAGCGGGGAGGGGGGGAAATGCTCTATGCATTTTAAAATAGAACATGATCTAATTATTAAGAGGACAATATGACATCCTATGACTGCATAAGGCTGAGACTAGTGATGCAGGAGGTCTCTTCCAAGGATATGTTACTCATGGTTTAAGTCCACTTAAACAAGTCATACAGAAAAGTTTATCTCCTCTTCTCCAAAGAACATCTAGCTTGATTAAAAATGTTCTGGAAAACTGTCAGCAACTTCATTACTCAGAAAGATACACATAAATAGAAGCTGAACAACAGATGTAGTTATAGTATAACACTGTGCTCAGCTTCTTGGTAAAATATATGGCTTTGTTATACTGAAGAAGTCTACATGGGAAAAACAGAGTCCAGCTAACATAAAAAAATGAACTAAAAAGCCAGCCTGGACAAAAATCCAATTGTCAAGATGTGGCTGTCTGCGGTGGCCCAAGTTTCTCTCTTGCAGTTGCATAAGAGGCTTTTTGGGTTGCAGTATTCTTGGCAGCCTGAGCAAGAGCAGAGACTGTTCAGGTTACACAACTGCAATGTCATTAGTGGCTTCTTAGGAGTGTGCCCAGAGCTGCCTGAGTAAGTTAGCATTATACTAAAACATAAGCTGCTAGTTACAATCTCCCCTGTTGGGTACACAAGTCAGGCTCATATTGCTGGTTCTCATCCACCGCATCCCAGTGAGCAGCGGGAGCTCTGCCTCTCCTGTCCCGGCGTGAGGCCATCACTGCCCTGCGCCTCTGCGCCTGCCCACTCACTGGCTTTTCTCAAGAGCCAAAGGCCAGAAAAAGCATTACTCATTCATTTTTATTTTTAATATTTAGCAAGGTCAAGGTTTTTATTCAAATGCCACTTACACCAGCTACTCCTCCTTTTCATTGAGCAACTAATTCTAATCTGTTCTGCTTTTCTGTCCCTCACTGACTTTCAGGACTTTGTTAATATGCTACTTTTTCATTTGCTGTGAGCTCTTTTGCTTTGCTGATCAGCTTTCCTGCTCATATCCATTTACCTAAGAAAGTGTTCTTACTCACCTTAAAGCACACTAAAACCATTTATTCAAACACACACTCCGACATTATCATAGGCAATATCAAGTAGGAATTTCCTGAGCAAGGAGATGCTATTCTTTAAAGCATTCAGTAGTAGTAACACCAGTATGTCAAACTCTGAGCTCCTATTTGCAGTCCTGTTTGAGTATAACTGTGGTGTATTTTTTTTTTTTTTAATACAGCATCACTCTTTTTTCGCACTGTGGTAGGATGTGAAGGAGGTAAAATAGCACCTTATGATCAATGCAAGCTTGTATTTTTTAAATATTCAACTGCTATGTGAGCTACAATATTAGCTGCAGTTCCTAGTTATAACCCTGGTAGTTTTGGTACTGTTTAAAAACCGTCAAAGAATTGAATTTAAAGTATTCTTTTGTTACCTCCCGTTCCCCCATTTTCATTTTAAATGTAGCATATCATCCCTAAGGAAGAATTGCATAATATATGAGATCAAAATATCAAATGATGTTTAATAATGCAAAATTTTAAAAGTCATCTTGACTTTTTGCCAAAAAATTCATGTCATGCTTTTGCCTCAGCATGTACCCTTTAAAGTATCTAAGGGTCTTAATAGCCTCAGGACAGGATTTTTTCTATCAACTTTAATCACGATTGTACAGTATTAAAGAAAAAGAGAAGGCGTCTAAGTTATGAAGAACACAGAAATGACATGTGAAGTTAAACATGTAGCACTGGTAAAAACATCTGTGAGATATCTAACATTCCAACTGCCAGAATATGAGCTCCCTTTTTGACTTGTCTCTGCTGGATGAAGCTGTAATGTCTGAATTCATCTCTAGTTGTGGACTTAAGACTACCCTTACCCACTTCCCTGAAAATTAATAACTTAGAAATATTCTAAAACCATCAAGGAACATTTTGATCAAGTGGATGAGATTTTCCAAAAGAGAACTTTGAAGTGTCCAGTCTCATTGAATCATTTTTTGGCAGGAGCAGTTGCCTCATTTGGAAAGCCAGTCCATTTTATAGCATCTCAGAGAACTACCCCAAATGAAACACACTTGAAACACTAAGGTTTAATATTTACTTATTAATTTTTTTAATTTTCTTTTCTTCTTGCCTCCTGATTGTTTAGTCAGAAACCCCACAACAAATCAAATGCTTTCTATTACTTCTTTTCTGTAATGTCACTAAAAATCTGCATTCTAGAAAGAGAAAAGGAATAAGGCATTTCACTTTGACATTTGTGGTTCCTGAAATCACTGACATAAGGAAAAACATTTTCACTTAAAGTAGTCAAAATTATAACTGATCGTTCACTTATGCTGCCCAAATATATTATGTGCCACTCAGTCCCTGAGATCTATCATTCTTAATTAGCATCTACACAATAAAATAGCTCAGCTCAGAAGTATATTAATTACTGTTTTATGACTATGCTTCCTATTATCCTGGCTGTACAGTACCAACCATAAAAAGCCATAGCCTTTTCCAGCACAAAGGGGCAGTATGTGCTATGCGTGATTCATGAACGTTTCATTAATATTTAAGTGCATGTGGTTTAGAGGAGCAGAAGGGAATGAGCTGTTTGTTCTTACTTCACGCCCAGAGTCTTTAGCTCAATTTTCAGGGCAGTAAAAATTGCATAGTATGACAAGACAGAAAATCTGCTTTGTATATACTCTTTTTTTTCATATTGTGATCCATGAACCAAAATAAAACCACAAAAAATGTCAATTCAGGCAATTCTCTTCAAAATTCTGTGCACTGATACAGAAGAAATCAAAGAAAACATCATCCCTTTGAACCATTAGCACTGGATAGAGAGGAAGAATAATTTACAATATTCTTAGTATTTAAATTAATGTGGTTCCCCTCCTTTTTAATGATGTTGCAGTTCAAAGGACAGTGTGATAATAAAACATCATATGCTCTAATATTTCTCATCATGTGTCATTTGAGACTGTGTATCTCACGCCCAAAGTTTAGAAATATAATCTATCTGAATGAACTGCCTACAAGCTGAAACTAGAAAGAAGGATTCATTAGTCTTTTATTTCAGAGACCTGTCTGGGGCAAAGTGCACGACTATAGCTCAAAGAGAAAAACAAAAGCAGCAGATAGATGAAATACTGAAAGATTCAAAAAAAACCCCAACTTAAAACTAGCATAGCAGCAAGAAGATCTATGTACAAATTCATCAGCAGGAAATGTAATTTTTTCCCACACACGTTACTTGGCCTTGAACATATGTTGGATTAGGCCTTGAGCAACCTGGTCTAGTAGGAAATATTCCTGCCCATGGCACGGCGGGTTTGGACTACAGTAAGCCCTCTCCACCTTGCGCCTCCCAGACAGCGGCTTCACCTCTACATGGTGTGATTTTTCAGCGATTAAGGAGGCCTGTTTTGTGACTGCGCCCGCATGAACTGACAGTCACGAATATTCAAATTAGACAGTCATGAATATTCAAATCAACACCCACACCATGCCGTACAGACCATGGGTACACTGCTCTGCCAGCGCCATGCCCAGCCTGCTCCGCTCCGCTCGGAGCGAAGAGGCTGCATGCAGTTATGAAAGATTTACACACTCCCAGGTTAGACATGGTCCCCGAGACTTTCTCAAGGTAGACATCTATCCCAAGTATGGAGAGACCAGGTCTACCCACCCAGAGAGACAACAGGACAGTGGCGTGGGTGGCCCCCCACGCCAGTGTCCCCAAATGAGCGGAAAAGGGTTTTTTTCCAGTGTGGGGTGGCCATGGGTGCCAGGAAGTGCCGACATAAACACCGACACACAGCAGGGCAGTGCCGAAACAGCGCCGGAGCACCAGGGGGCAGTGGGGGGGAGGGGACAAATTTGCATATTAACAAGCTGCCAATATATGCTGACGGAGGGCTGCACGGGCCGGGGGGGAGCAAGACCTGCTGTACCGTGGTATTTGAGGAACAACTGTACATGAACTTTAGGGTCCATTCCAACCCCTTAACATTCCATGATTCTAGGATTTTATGATTCTAATATACACATAAAGATTTTTAACCTACAGAAATCAGTGTATTATGATTCAGTTTCATATCTGCTCTGCATATCTGGCTGCAAGAGCGGATCATCTGGACACCCAGCCTCGCTTCCAGGGAGGAAAACCCATCGGCACCAATAGACCAGACCCAACTGCCTGCGAGTAACGGGGGATTACTGTATTTTACAAATCCAAATTTTAATGCAAGTATGTGGCAAATCAAATGCCTCTAACAAGGCTAAAAATACTTTTTATAAACATCAAAAGCACAAGTTGAAATAGTTTTTGTCTCTGATTTCTACACCTCCGTGAAAAACTAATTCAGGTAAGCCCTAGACTTCTTCTTAATGAGACATACAGCACTTCCAATCTTACCTTTGGATCACAGTTCTTCTTAAAGGATATGAGTAACAGTCACCTGGAAAAACATTCTGGTTCATGAAACATGTACAAACATTATTACCTCAATACACAAGATATAAAAAAAGAAGTTACTCTAAATATATAGTTTTTGCAATTAGCTTACTCTTGGTCAGATATGGAGATGAAATTTGGAATTAAATGGACAATTAAGAGGAAAAGTGTTTTTCAACATGTCAGATGAATTTCAATAATTTTTATGTGTTCTGCTACTTATGGAAATAAAGTTTTCTCTAATACTGTCCTCGCACAGGGCTTTTCACCAAAGTTTTGAAACCTGACTACTATTTTTCTTCTTCGCTGATACAAATTTTTCCTCAAAAGAATTCTTCCATCAAGTCTAAGTGGTAACACATACTGCACTTTTGAAAAGTTATATACACAGAAAATTAACACGAGAAAGACACAGTCCTAATAGAAAACAAACCTGAAATGTGCTATGTGTTAAAGGGTTGGAAGAATAATCAAATTAGCAAAGATCGCTTTTGTACTCAGTGATTGACAAAGTATAATCTTGGTGAAGACAGAATGTCTCCTCAGCCATACATGTGCATACCTGTTACGTTTTGCTAAAAAACAAGAGCTACTTTCCACTTACATGAAACACAAAACCCACAGAACAAAGCACTAAATCCTTTATCCACTAATAGTAGCCTATGATTTAGAAAAATTGAAAATGTATTCCTTTCCATTTAGTGTTCTAAACTTTCAGTTAAGGTTACAAATATCGGATTACAAGAAAACCATAGGAGCAAATCTGAAGTCCCTGGCAATTCAAAATAGATGCATCAATATAATGGCCATTTCCTCTTAAATCAGAAGAAATCAATTGATATGAAAAGAAAGTCAGTACAGTGATCCGCCATTATTCGTGGGCTGTAGGGTCTGGTCCTCCTCACACGAGTCGTGGAATTTGCAAAGATAGCGACCCCACTACATAGTCAAGCATGTCACGGCCATAGCCACACCTCCTCTCCTGATAAGGTCTGGAGGACGGTCCTCAGAGCAGGGCTTGTTTCAGATGTCTGGCTGTGCTCCGCCAGGGCGGGTGGTGAGAAGGGAGGCCGGCACCACGTGCCGCGCAAGCGGCAGGGCTGACACTGTGTGCTGCGTGAGCAGGGGGGGACGGGGACCGGGGCCAGCGCCGCACGAGCGGCGTGGCCAGGGCCGAGCAGACTGAGGTTGTGGTAGGTTCTGCGCACGCTCCAGGTCCCACAAATCACTGGAAAATCAACAGCGAGTATGCGGATCCCGCACATTACAGAATGCAACTATGTGGAGGATCAGTGTAGTTCCATTTAAGGTGAAATATGGCTTAGATGAAGAGATNTGGACCGACCGACCACACTGTTCCTGATGCAGGCCAGGATGCCATTGGCCTTCTTAGCCACCTGGGCACACTGCTGGCTCATACTGAGTTTCCTATCAATCAGTACACTAAGTCTCTCTCCACTTCACTAGTCTCGAGCCACTCCTCCCCCAGCCGATAGCGGTGCATGGGGTTGTTATGGCCGAAGTGAAGAACCCGGCACTTAGTCTTGTTGAACCTCATACTGTTGGAGCCTGCCCATCTCTCCAGCCTATCAAGGTCCCTCTGGAGGGCCTTCCTACCCTCTGGCAGTTCAACATTTGCCCCCAGCTTAGTATATAGGTTAAGCCCAAAATAATAGTTGGATGTTTTTCATTAAATACTTGACCTCACTGATTAACATTTCTATAGTATCTTATGGCAATATTCTGCTTAAAATAGAATAACTTTTCATCATGATTATTAATATTACTGCTATTTATATTCTTTTCCAGATCCCTCAGTGATGTCCTTTGTGATTCATTTGTCCAAAGTTTAAGTTGCTGCTGCTGTTTCTCTCATCTGTAGAAATACACTGTTAAAATCATAGACAGTAATTTCAAACTTTATCCAAAATACTACATTCAAGGGGACCTTGGGGCTTGATCCTGTAAACGTTTGATATACCAAAGAGAAGAGTTTGCTACTGCAAGCACTTCCATTAATTTCAACATCATGATTTAAGGACTTTTTTTGGTCAACTCGATCCTTTGGGTGCTGTTCTTTATTTTGCAGAGCATAAAAATAAGTGAATAACTATTTCAAATCCCTTACAGCCAAATGAGGTAACATTAGGGTGAAAGAGAAACTGGTATTAAGAATGTTTTGTATATTTTTATATATGTTATTTTGGGTGAGACAGCAGTTATACATTCCAAAGAGAAATCAGGTGTGGCAATAGGCAACTCAGGATCTGTCAAGGAGAAACTGAAAGAATCTGCCACAGTGATCCCCCCATATTTGCGGCTGACATATCTGCGTATTCAATTAATCCCAGTTGGATTTTCAGTGAGTTGTGAGACTGCGCATGTACGCAGAATGTCCCAGACCTCGGATTTTGTGGCCAGGAAGCACCAAAGGGCGTTTCCTCACTTTAATGAGGTCCTACAGTGCAAGCCACACTCCCAGGACTGTCCCTCCAGACCTTATTAGTGGAGGGTGCATGGCTACAGGCAGGGAGTAGTTGAATATTCATGGGTTCGGTATCTTCACGGATTTCAAAACTTGTGGGACCTGCACACACCCGACCCCCAACAAATTCTAGGGGATCACTGTATTGCATATATTTTAGATATACATATATGTGTAAATATGAATATGTTGCATTTAAAAGTCCATGAGACTGTAAACATGCAGTGACATATTTGTGTCCTCCTTTTCCATGTACTCCTCTTGTATGCTTATAGCACAAACACAGCAAAACTAGCAGCAGTTACAGTATCAGTTCCTCTATGGAAACATCACAGACGAAGGACAAGAGGGTACAGTCGTAAGTCTAAGTCTTTCCTACCTCTGGCTTGTGCAAGAAACGGTAAAATTAAAATCAATAATGCACCTCATTTCATGCAGGGCTACCTCATTATTGAACACTAAGACATGCTTTTTTTTGCAGATTGCAGAAATGTCCCTCCACAACCAACCAGCTTAGTGTGAAAGCACCAAACACCACCCTCGTCCTTACCATGTCCCTCCTCAGTTCACACTTAAAGCAAGGAGGAAGTTTTACACGGGAAAATATAAATGGCTTACAAAGAGAACTGATGATGTTGAAACAAGCAGTTGACCTGCAGGACCTGCGTTAGCTCTTGCCAGGGAGGTTTCGGAAAGAAATTGCCACACTTTGCTTACATCATCCCAGGCAGAGCCTGAGATGGTTAGTGCTCTAAAACAAAGATGAAATTTCTCCAGACTCAGCTGCCTCAAAAGAAAAAAATCCTCTCTAAAACCAGATCAACAGATTAATTCAATTCTGTGCGCGAGTGAATACTATTACTGTGTTTTCTGACAGCAAATCCTAGGACACACTGTGTAGACTCCCCTAAAAATGAACGAGCTCCTGAAAGTTTCCATTGTTCTGTAATTCCCACTTAAAGACATAATCCGTATTTTACACTGTAAGTGATCGACACAGAGAGGACTCTTACATCACAAACTTTAGAGTTTAAAAACTCCTAGTAATAGAAATGAAGACCAAGGACTTATTAGCAGAATGATTTCTAAATAAATTTTTTCCAAAGCTTTCTGTCATCCATTTAAAACACTATTTTGAGATCACCCATGACCATTTCTTTAGCCATGTCACATGCATAGATCTTCTTTCTGCCTTTTTTCAGTCTTATGATTCACTCTGGTGAGGATAACAAACAGTGCAGAAAATGGCACCTCACAACTTCTCCAATGAGATTATTTTTAAGAGCTATTGCAAGTTTAGAATTTTTTGTTTAATGCTTTAAGCAGATGACTGCCATGGTAAAAAAATAATAAAAAAAAATAGTTGGATTCAGAACAAACTGATTTGTGACTGCAAGACAACTTACAGTGAACACTACGGGAAGCACACCAGTGAGTGCATGCTTGAGATCACACTCACCAGCCAATCTTGAAGACTGCAAACTAACTTCTGAGCATACTTGCAAATAGATATCTTATTTGGGAGATGACAGAGAACATGACTTAAGGACATATACTACTGTTGATTGCCTGCTTGTGCTGCCTCTGTCCCATCACTTCGGACATAACAACCCCCATCACCGCTATCGGCTGGGGGGGGAATGGCTCGAGATTAGCTGAATTTCCAGCTCACCTCATGCTAGGAGTCTAAATAGGAAGGCTTACATGAATGCAGAGTTTGCATGGTTAAGCATCTTGGAAAATAGGTAGACTGGTTTGCTGTCTAGGACTCCCAAGGGAAACCCAGTACTGGAAGACTACACTAATTTCCCAGCTTCCCAGGGCAGTTTCCCAGTCGCAGCACATGAGAGTAACTTCATTGACTTCAGCAAAGCTACGTCATTCTTTACAATGGGAGAGGAGTCTTGCGTCAGGGAGTTATGCACAAATTAACTTGCTGGCTCCTTCACTAGTGAGTCTGAAAATGATACTGTTTTTCTCATAACTTTATAGCATGATTCACATGATGTTTTGTGTCACTCACTTTTCAGAATTTGGAAACTGATTTACTCACTTAGATTTATTAAATTTCTCATGACTTTGCTATTGATTGGACCTCCAACACCATCCTCCAACTATAGAATGTTCTAGGACTTGCTTCAGACTATTAACACAAACCCCAATGCCAAATAGGGTATTGGCAGCATTTACATGCTGGTATTAATTTCAAAATTGTATTATTTCTTAAAATGAGCTATTTTCTGGATATGAGAAGTTGGCTGGAGAATTGTAACAAGACAGAAAGCAGTTTATTTCAAGCCACAGATGTTTAGCTTTTGCTTTGCTTATATTTCATGGAGAACACAACATACTTCCTTGATGCAGAGCTATGATCGGACACGTTCAACAAGCCTTTGTAGTAGAGAATTTAGATTTTGTCAGATGAAAAAGATATTGCTGTATTCAGAAACACAGTAAACTCTGTAAAAATGAGCTCCATGCAGTGAATTATTCCTCACAAGACAGATTTTCATGATTTATTTCTTCCCAAGACAACTCAAAAAGGTTCAAGCCCTCCTAGCATCCACAGCTGCAAACTGTGGTGATCTTCATGTTAACCATCATCAAGTTTTCTCACCTTTTCAGCATAACTAGAAATTTCACACAGAACGGTCTAGAATTAAAGAAAAAAAGCAAGGCATGAAAGTTGTGTGAAAGGGAGCTTACAACACATCATGCTGCTTTGTTTTGATCTGTTTTCTGACTGACTTTGAGAAAAAAGTGTGCACCATTAAATGAATAAGAATGTTCATCTGTGACCCATCTTAAAAATCCTAGATTCCCATGATGGCCACTGCCAGGAGACCTAGTTTAGAACTTTTTGTTACATCTAAAAGATTTCACTCTATAATCCACAAATACTGTAATACCTCACATATTTCTGCCTACTGATTCACGGATTATTTCTCAGCAAATATTAAATGGCTATTCGCCTGTGGGGCAAGGGGACGATGCCTCTTGCTCGCTGGGCACAGCCACAGTTCGCTCCCTTATGAGTGCTGTGGAGGAATGTTTATAACATGGAGTGTATACTCCTGCAGAGCCACCCGTGCCGGGGGCAGAGTGTCGCCACTTCTTCTCCAGGGTGTCCCGGTGTGAGATGCTCTCAACTGTTTTTCTCCATCAGCANGTTCGCTCCCTTATGAGTGCTGTGGAGGAATGTTTATAACATGGAGTGTATACTCCTGCAGAGCCACCCGTGCCGGGGGCAGAGTGTTGCCACTTCTCCAGGGTGTCCCAGTGTGAGATGCTCTCAACTGTTTTTCTCCATCAGCACCCTTCCAGGGAGTGCCTGTGGACTACAGGCTGGGACTGCTTTTATGTGTGTGTATGTCTGTGTTACTATGTTATTGTTTCCATAGCTACAGGCGGGGGAGGTGATGCCGATGGCAGAAAGTGTGCTACCTGTGGCAGAATCCAAGTGCTGCTTCTCTGGGGGCAGTGAGCCAGCACCCAGCACACCTGGTGATATATATACTCCAGGCAAAGTGCTCCCACAGCGCTGCAGCCTCCTGCACAGGGACGGCAGCATGAGCTAGCCTCCCCTTCCCCCTCTGCCCTGCCTGCCTGTGTGTGCCAGGACCTCGGTGTCCTGCCGCTTCTCCCCCCAGGTGTCCCAGTGTGAGGAGTTCTCAAGTGTTTGTCCCTGCGAGCACCTTTCCGGGGAGCACCTGTGGACAGCAAGTGGGGACTGCTGAGACCCTGCCCAGCCATGGCCCCGGACCAAGCTTCAGTACTACAGCAGCAATGAAATCATGTGTGGCACCAGCAGCCTGGGGGGGGGGAGCGAAAGCAGCAGCATGGCCGAAGGGAAGCCCAGGGATTCTCCAGGGGTCTTCCCAGTTGGAGAAGGCTCAGAAGCGCTTCCCTCTGCTCCCCCGTGCTGTAAGAGACCGTGGGAAGGTGCCGAAAATGCTTCCCAGCTCTCTGGGGTGGCGGGGGTCAGGGAGATGAGTGTGGCCTATTTGCATACTCATGCTCAAGGATTGGGTGATTTGCGGGACCACCACACGATCCATAACCTGTAAATGCAGAGGCAAGACTGTAATCAGATAACAAAATAATTATTTCATTTCTGAGTGAACATTAAAGGATTAATTCTAAGTTAAGTACTTTCTATTTCCAATAAATTTCATAATTTTAAAAGGGAAAAGAAGGTGGGTTTTATCACTCAGTGCTTTCAGAATTCCAAAGCAATAACAGGAAAGCACTACTTTTTTAATAAAGTAAAATTAATTTGATCTGAACATCCTCATAGTAATAAGAATATTATTTTTCATCACCACAAACCAATCCAACTATTTCTTAGTTTTTAAGAACTATCTTCAGAATTTAATTTGAACTCCTCTCATTTTTAAATCCATTAAATATATTGTTTAGCCACATCATACAGCTCACAGAGAGCATCACCGTTAGATACTGAAATGGAAATAATTTCCATTTACTGTCACATTCACTATCCATTTATTATCCACTGGCCAGAATTCAGAAATGAGTGCAAGAATTTAAGAAAATTATGTGACTGATAAAAAAAGCACAGTTTTTAAGAGCGTATGCTATCTCTCTGATATCTGAGGAGTCCTGGAAAAAACCTTGTTAAGTAGCAGCTTTAGCACAGACATTTACTGATATTCCAGAGTTTTCAGAAAAAAATTGAAATTTTTCTAAGTGGACCATGGCTTCTGAAGCAACAACCTGAAAGAGGTAAACCCATACCCCTGGGTACTGCACATGACTTTCCATCATTTTTTCAAAAGGTGATGACTTCTCCTATCTAGTTTCTAACATGGGGAAGGGAGAGAGAGGAGAGGAAGACTGACAATTTGTGCCCCAACAAGAGTGCTGTTATTCGCACTGTCACAGGAATTGTTACTGCCTTTCACTCTCAAGGTACGCTAGCACACTTTGCAAGTAATGAATTGCTTCTTGTCTGCAGGCAAAATGAGGAACTGGTATGAATCTCTAGTGAGTATGTAGGACACTCAAGCCTGTTTAAGAATTTAGTTTTGCAATTTACAGAACATTTCTCATGATTTCAAGGGACTATTAAGACATGTAGATCATGGTAAAGATCATAGAAAGACAAGATAGGTACAAGAGGAAAAGAGTTCCCCATAGCACTATGATTTCTTTAGTGCACTCTACCACTGTACCATCTGTACCTCCGGCCATCTAGCACAGGACAGCCAGCATCCTGCCAAGCAGGACAGCGAGCTCTTATAGTAAAGGTAGCTTTTATATATTCTGGTATTTTTTGCAATACTGCTTGGCTGTTTCAATACAGTTGTGCTCATCCAAATTAAAAAATAAGTCTTCTTACAAGCTATTCATGCCTGCGAATCAGTTTGAGATGTGTTTCTACCTCCTGCACTGCTTGTGTACACGGCCTTCAGGTGCATTCATGTTAATGGCTGTGCAAAACCTCTCACCTGCTTTCTCATGAACACGGTCTGATTTCAATGACTGCCTCCTTCTGGTCCCAAACAGACAGTGTCTATATGACAGAACTGTTCAGTGACAGGCAGACTCTACCAAAGAACAGGAACAGTACCAGTTTCACTAGCTGCAAAATAAGAGCATGGCCAGCTTCAGAAAAGCTACTCACATCATGCTTTACTCCATTATATTGAGAACAATTCATTACAAATTTTAAATTTCATATGATGAAGAAAGAAGATGAAAAAGTAGGATAGTTGTAAATAAAACAGGATCTATTTGAAAAGATAATTGTTACTTTGAGATAGAGCATCTTCCCTGATTCCAGTACAGCCAGTTGTAACATCGCTAGCACTTGCAGTAGGTACAGGATGAGAAGTCAATGCACAGACAAAGCTGTATTTCTCATGTCAGTGAATAACAAACAATATTTTAGGATGAGGTACTTAGATGGGACTGCATCACAGTTAAGTGGTCAAAATCAGATACATGAAGTCATGTTCACCTTCAGAAGTTTGTAACTATTACTATTAATTTGAGACTGCTAGTGTGCACATTTGATTTTTTTAATATGATATCATTGATATGTCTAACTGTTCTCACATTTAACCAGCCCTTCTTGAAACTTTTTCCCATTTAATATTTCAGTCCAAAATAAACCACCTTACTACAATAAACCATCATTTACAGGTACATTCTACTATCTGTATTTGCAGTCAGATGGCAAGAGTATACTACCAAAAGAACAAAATTACTTCCCCTGCCCATTAAAGAAACTAGAGTTAATTCCACTGATCTGCACTCAAGCATCTTTAATTAAAAGATCATAAGCATATAAGTGGCTTTGATTTCTTATTCTAATGTCCTCCTCAATTATTTATTGTACTCACCTAATCACACCTGTGCACATTTTTCTGTTAGATGAATTTAAAATACAAATGCTGCTGCACTTGAGTATTTCCAACTGCAGTACAAATGTTATTAAATCCTTAAGACTTAGGCAAATATGGATACTAGTCAGCCAAAGTGGGGCTACATGATGCCATGATAGAGTGACTAAGCTGAATATATATAAATATACAGTTGTCCCTCTTGCACTTCGCGCCCCCCATACTGCGGCTTCAGATCTTAGCGGCATGATTTTTTAGCAGTGTAGGAGACCTGTTTCGCAACTGCACATGCGCGATCTGCTGTGGCGGCAGCAGCAGAGGCCACCCGGGTGGTGAAACGGGCAGCGGTGGGGGCGCAGGCAGCAGCGGGGGCAGCACAGGTGGCGTGGCGGGGTCTGCAGCGACCGCAGCGGCGGCGTGGCCGCCATTCAACACGGAAGTTGGGGTTGCACGGGTCCCAAATAAGACCGCGGGTCCATGTTATGGGAGACCCGACTGTATATAAATATATATATAAAGCCATTTGAGCTTTTGAAAAGCTCTTTACCTACCTGATACCTGAATAACTATGAGAAAGCTTCTGCATTAGCTTTTCCAACAGCTCAGTTCTCCTAAAAATGAGTCACTGTGCTAAATCAGACTGGGATGTTCTTGTCCCATGTATGATTGAAGTTAAGAAGGCCTTAAATACTTGTATATAGTCCCCTCTAGTTTGGAAAGTCCTAGAAAGATCTCATCAGTCTGTCCTAAAGGCCAATTTGAAGCAAACTTCCAGTTATATTTTCCTGCTTAAAGAATTTATGAAAGATAAACAGCAGCTAAAACTTTCCTGTGTACATCTATTTACATTATTTTTGTAAACAATGGTAGCTACAAAAAATTTGCAGTAAGTGCTATGCAATATAATGGCTCGATACTTCTTCATTTTCCTTTCATAAGTCTTTCTCCAATTTCATCCTATGCAACAATACATATATACTTATCCATGTAACATAATGGTTCATTTCTATCCCTAATGAAAACAAAAATAATTAAACTGGCAATCACAATCATGTCTTCGAAATTTTATTCCAGGACTGCAGTATGTCCTCTCTAACACAAAAGATCTATGAAAAACCTTATTAAGTAAAGTCAGTGTTCTCAAGTGTATGAGGTTAACAGAGTAAAACCATTTCACTAGTTCTGATTACAAATAACCATCTTCTGAAGATGGTAAATCAATATCTATGCACAAACAAAAATATTTCATAAAAAACATTACAAAAAAGTGACCTCCATCTCATTACAGAAGACTGCATGTTCTTCTTCATCCCTTTTCTTTTTAGCACGGATAATTTTATTTAGAAGATCATGTGTGTTTGTATCTGCACAGAAGCTGATAGTCAAACCATTAAGGGTTCTAGAGGTAAATTACAGGAAACTTGTTTCTAAATGACGGAAGAAGTTATATAACTTAATTTCTCTTCTTGGAAGGCTGGGATGAGTACAGAACAGGAAGGAAAGGTTTGCTCATGTTCTGAAAAAACAGAAAAAAAATCCTAGAAAATAGAGCTTGCTGCAGTTTCAGCAAGACTTGAAGCTTTAGCAATCACCAAGGCCCACAGACAACACTACTTTATTGAACAAAAATACGGAATAAAAATATTTAACTGATTTTATATCTGAGAATCAAATAAAAATGAGTAAACCTTACTGAATCCAAATGCACCACCATCCCTTCAAATATAAGAATCCCTTGATCCATTAACCTCCCAAAGATGTACCCAGATAGGCCCAAGAGTTCTTGATCAGTCCTTGGACAATAGCATCACTTTTAGAACATCTCATTCTACTGCTGGCACTGTAGTTCTGTAATGAGACTGAGAGCAGAGCTAGCTCTCCTGCAACATGGACTGTCATTTCCACCATCACAAGTAGTCTGTGTTAAATACACCATTAAGATGACAAGACAGATAGGGAAAGATGTTACAGTTATACCCCTTCATTTGCGAGGAACGGGTCATGCCCTGGGCCTCGCAAAAAGCCAAACTCCCAAAGAAGTGCAGGTCATTAATATGCATGCAGGCCAGGCCCATTGCTCCACCCCCCAGCACTCCGGAGCGCTGTGGACAATTTTCTGCTTCTCCCCTCAGGCTCTCTGAGCATGGGAGTTTCCTTCCCTTTAACATCCACCGGTCCCAGGAGGGGATGCTGCCTGTATGGTCCCAGAGGGCAGGGGAACAGAAGCCTCCTCCTGGTGCAGCGACAGCTGCCCCTCCCAGCACACAGTGCTAGCCCAACCTCATTTGCCTCACTTTCGTGGGGCAGCTTCCCGGGTCAGGGACGGGGGCACGGTGCCGCCATTGCGAGCCCCTTCCCCACAGGGCGGGGTGAGTCCCGTCCCACAGGCACCGCGGCACCGCCCCTTGGCAGAGCAGAGCAGAGGCACTGCGCAAGCGTCGGCCAGGTACACTCACAATTGGATGAATCAAAACTGTGAGAAATTCTCCTCGCAAGTGGGCAGGGTCATAATGGAGAGGTCACAATGCACCAGGGATTCACTGTATTTCAGTCAGACTAGCCACAGGGAGAAAACTTCACTTTAGATTGTATTGTAAAGCATTCCTTTTAAAATGAACGCATAAACAAAAGCAGAGATTATGAAGTATTCTTTGGAATTTCCCCCAGAAAGACTTTCATCTCCCTCAGGCAATAAGCAAAATTAAACCTTTGTCAAAAAATTACTACTGGATTATACACCATTTTCTCCAATGGAATGTCAGATGAGACTGCAATTTAAATTCACTTTTAAATGCTTTAAAAATCAGGCAAAACTGCATTAATTGAAACTAGATTCACTGGAGTTAGACTGACTAAACAGGACATTGACTATTATTTTGTTTTCTAGATTGGTTGTTCACCCATTGAATGTTGTCATATGTCATCTGAAAAGTATTGCTGGATAGTATCTTGCAAGCAAACCAAAGACCTGATCCTTTGTTTTGGCCTTAAATGACAGCTGCCACTTTCATACTTTTATGACCTGGTTTGGAGATAATGAGTTTATTTTACCTCAATCAAGACTTCAGTTATAACAGCAAGTGATCTAGAAGTGAATCTTCTGTCAAAATGCACTCTCCCAAAGAGTTTTACATATTCCAGAAGTTCAGAAGGGTACAGAGAAATTAGGAGGAAATACATATGTGTCTATATAGACACACAGATTTATCTTTTCTCCTTTAAACCTTTTTACGCCCTAATCGGTTTTACATGGTAGGATTACCTTTCTTCACATTGGAAGGATCAGTTGTGCAAACCATTGAGCTTTTCCCCTGCTACAGAATCCATATATCTTTTTTAAAGTAGCTTATTATTATACCTGTATGTATTAACCATTTATTTTGATGCGACAGGTGATTACTTAGCAGTAACAAATGAATGCCAAGAGAGCATAAATCTAGTGAGCAAATATGAATATGAGAGCACAGAGGCCATGACTGCACAAGAATTCTGAAGCTTCTTTATTCTCAACCTGCAATTCACTATCTATCACCTTGCCCAGGTGCCAATTGAAATCAAGTCCCTCCTGGATACTGGAGTTTATTTACTACCTCCTCGATTCATTTACACCAGAAGCTGATCTAAGCTGTGTAAAACTGCCTTCATCTGATGTATATTTACCTGCTTTAAACATGCTCCTTCTTTGCTTCTGCAGGACCTACAAGCAGTATATAGAGAAGGAAAAACAAATCTGACACATCTAACCAAGCATATGACAGAAGAGGGAATATGCTGGGCAGGAGGAGGGTCTGTAGCAAGGATTGCTTTGTCTTCTGCTTGAGACTCCAAAAGACTCTAGAGCAACAGGAGATACTGTCCTCTTTCCTGCAAACGTCTTATACTGTAAAACTACATCCTGCTGAGAAACCATGAAGAAAAATGTGCATACTTATTGGAGTCTTTACAATAATCTCGTCCATGATTTTTTCAGGCTAAGTCTGCAATCATTTAAAAATATCCATTGTAAAAATCAGAGAGCTGTAATGAGACAGCCCCATTACCACACATGCTGTAAGCCGCTCCATTCCACCATTCAGTGTGACACACACTACATACATGTAGACGTATCATCCATACCCTGCTGCTGAATTGAAAAACGCCCAATGCCAACATTTTAGCATGTCAGTGAAAATACATTTTTGGCTCACTTCCATATGTTACACAAATTTATAAAATGGTTTAAATAAAGAGTTCAGTAGAGTGATTTAAATAAGGTGATTATTGTGCAAACACTGAAGATGAAAAAGGGAGAAGAATGGATTAAAAAAATTAAACTTTTTTTTAATCACCTACATGTATTTCAGTGTGTGAAACTGCGTTTCAAATGTGAAATCATATGAAACGTGTTTCAAATACGGAAATCAATATTGTTATTTTTTATTAACCATTCACTTTGATAATATTTTGATACTTATTTTTCACTGCTCAAAACTTCCTTGAAAGTTGAATAGCATTAGAGATATGAGATACATTCGTCCTGTCTATCAATGATTAGCCAACAATATTTCTCAAGTACATGAGATTATTTTCATACTTCTTCAATGTTATTAACCCTCAGTTATTGTAATTAGTCCTTTTTTTCTCTTTCCCCGCCCCCGCCTATACTCAAAGTATTATTTCTAAAGGATAGGCTTTAAGTGCCTGCAGCCAGCCAGCCAGAGGTAGAGCTACTATAGTTTACAGCAGCCCGAAGGGGTCCTTTCTCCAGTTTCTCCAAGCCCTGTTGTACTTTATAACCCAACACATAAAAATGGTCCGAGATGCAGGAAGGACCCGGGTCTCTCTGTGACTGCAGTTATCCACCCTCCCTCCGTGCACTGGAGCCCTGGGTCAGCACTCTGCTGCGGGGGGAGTGGAGTTAGCCCCTTCCCTACCAAAAGGCATAGAGCAACATTTTGCTAAAAGGGAACAATTTCACAGCCTAATGTCACTGGGGTAGCACTAAGCAGCAGCATGTTTGAAATTAAACACCAAATTTAACATCGAATTTGAGGAAAAAAAATCAAAGCAAGACAAAAGAAAAACTCCAAACATTTCACATATCTCCTGGAGGAGATTTTCCCAGCCTACTCCTCGCCTGCCCAAACCCCCTTTTCTATCATTGCATTAACAAAGCCAAGGAGCTCACGCTGTGGCATCTCATCAGAGGGCACTGGAGTTAACAATGCGAGTATGAGCTCCAGTGGCCATGGCAACAGTAGCTAATTCTTCTTCCCAATCAGGGTGGCAATTCTCTCCCATGGCTTGAATCAGTTACAAAACAAAATACTCTCAAAGACCTTTCAGAGCCAATAGCCTCGCAGCTAATCTGCTAATAGGAAATAATCTGCAGCTAATATACACATTCCAGGGCAGCAGTGTGTTTTCTTAATACTTTGTTACATGGGCCTCTTTCCAAAGAAAGCAGAGTAAAGAATAGAAAACAGACATTCATTAAAAATAGTACAATACTACCTGGCCAGTACTAATGCCTGAAACGTGCTGCAACTTGCATGGCTCCTAAAATGGTGATCTGGAGTAACAGCAGAGTGAAATGCAGACTGAGTGAAATGCAATTAGATCAAAAAAGTTACATTGAGTATTAGTCAGCAGCCTGTTTCATGTGAAAAATCAGCCTTGAAATGATTTCCACATTGCTCTCTTTTCATTTAAAAGATCTGCGAACAAAAGCACTGAGTTGACAAGAATGTGACCCAGTAATATACAGTCAAGATGGATATATGAAAACAGATACTAATAAATATGCACTTACATTATACTCATCTAACAGTGTGAGAGGAGATTAGCCATACATTCTCTACCTGACTTAAAGACGTGAGTAAACAGCAAACAGGCAGCAAGTGAGAAAGGATTGCTGAAAAACTAACAATGAATCACTGATTTTGCATCAGCAATGTCAGGAAATATGCACAGCATACCTTGGCTTCAATATACTAAGGGTAGGACTGCACTTCTGAAAGTCTGAGTGTATTGGGTCCCATGTGTTGTGGTCCAGGTGCAGGTACAAAGGCAGGATGAGCTGCAGCCTGCTTGGTACATACATGTTGCCATCCTGTACGTGTAATTCAAACAGAGATGCAGCATTGCTGTTGGATTAAGGAGAGATGTAACCCTCCAAGTCTAAATGCTGCCAGCAGAGGTGCTTGTCTCAGGAAATACAGTGAATCCCCGTTGCATCGCAACCGCTCCATTACAACCCCGCGCATTTGCGATGTGAATCTATCGCAGTTTTGATTCCACCATTTGCGAAATTTTGCGGCTCGTGCATGCTCAGTGCCTCTGCTCCACCGAGGGGCGGTGCCGGAGCTCCCCGTGGGGCGGCGCTGATNTGCATGCACATTAAGGACCTGCAGTTCTTTGTGAGGTTAGGGTTTTGCGAGGGCTGTCGCCTGTCCCTTTCCTTGCGATGGAGGGGGTATAACTGTAATTCTCCCAGCTTCACAACCATTTTTATTCATCACATCCAACCCAAATCACCACATTTGCACAATCAACATAGCACAAGTGAAACTAAAAGTCTCTCAGTGCTCAGGAATATTTATATTTTTCCTTCTTTTTTCCATCCAGTGGTAAACCCAAGGACACTAGGTCATTTTAGCCCACTGCACAGCCACCAAACAAAATTAAAAGATTCAATGCAGATTCTGGAAAAGCCTGAGAGAGACAGAAATGATGAATACATCAGTGCAGTGTAGTGCAATTTAATGTTTTCAACTATGACTGTAGGCAGAGTAACATTTCATACATTTTCTCTTGTTCCTAAAATGATTACTCTTTACTGTAATTTTAAGCTGTAATAAAAAAAATTCTGTGTCTATATTTAATATAAAAGCTATCTTATTTTAAAGTAGGAGAATAAGAAACACATCTTTACACTATGATCTTGTTTTTATTTTATTGAAAACTGCTTGAATGCTGAAACGGGTAAAGAAAGGCAGTTCAGTGTAATGGGCAAACGATTTTAGCAGCAACAACACTTCAAATTATCCGATTCCGAAATATTGTGGAAGTACCCAAGCCAAAGGCCTTTAAAAATAGCAGTTCTCCCAGCTTACAAATATGACAGATATAGTTTAAGTAATATTCAGAGAATGGCTAACAGAGAGACCTTCTCCACATCAGTGGCCATCTCCTCTACAGGGAATTACTTTAGTCTCCAGCTACCTCAAGATTTCATGTCATGCAATCCATTTCTACTTTGTATGTCATTCCTCAGGTGATTTATGAGTACTAGTGCAAATTGATCACTTATAGATTTTTCTAATATTGGACAGCGAGCTTCTGTTGGGTAATTTATAAGAGCTACTTCCTGCGTGAGTTCTCTTTGAAGTTATCCCAGGAGCTGCTGCTTCATGCCCTGGGGCAGAAAGCTCCCAGGACCAGATCTCTTCACCAGGAACATCCAGGATCTTTATCTCTGCACATCTGTAGATCTGGCTGAAATATGCTGAATTGCTGACAAGTTTCTGGGTAAGAGCAGGAGGTGGAGAAATTACTGTATGGACGTATACAAAACACCCTTCTCTCCATAAATGCAAGAATAGGACTGCATAAAGCCACACTTCAATGTATACAAATCCAAAGCACAGTGATAAATCAAGCTTTGCTTGACCTTGCCTAGAACAAGTAGTTTCACTGCTAGTCTGCAGTGTGTACATCAGCATTTAGTGCATGGTGACAGCTATTTTACACAAACTAACCAACTGTACAATTTACCTTTTTTTGTTTGTTTATTTTATCCTGATACTGAGGTTCAATCTTACTCTCTGTTAAAGCAGTCTGACTCATTCTGAGCACACTCTGCAAAGAGAATGGGATTTCAGTAGTGGTCAGCACTAACCTACTTCTGCTCTCCAGTCATTGGCACAGTAAATAAATGCTCCTCGATTTTGATGGGAGAAAGAGAAACAGGTCATTGCTGAGGGCTCTTGAAATTCCACCAGAATCTCTAAACAGGTCAAACATGCTGTAGCCTTACTGCTCTTTATCCCTGACAAACCCAGCCTGTGCGGTATCTGTTTATCTTGATACATATATTTGAATCAGCTGCTCGGAAGGCTTTTTTATCCCATTCTGAATTTCCCCCAGTTCTGGATAGTGATGGTTTGGTCCAGTAATGTGTTTGCCTCCACATTTCAATTCCTTCATCCTCTCTGTCTCAGTGACAAAGGAAAAAAAAGCTGCCCAAGTCACTGTGTCTTTACTATTCTAAGCCTACACTTGGTGAGAGCCCTAAATCTTGCCCATTTCTTAGGGAAAAAAAAGGAGGTAGAATAAGAGAGAGAAATAAAAGCTGAAATCTTCACTGCTAAATTATTTTTATCATTGGAGAGTGCTTTTATTTCTCTTTAAATCAGTTTTTATAATTCGAGTTGTCATGACAACAATGCAACATTTCACTGCCATGACGATCTGACAACTTTTAAAAACAGTAAGTGCTGTTTTTACTCTGTTTTTCAAGTGCTCCCAAGGAAACAAGCTGTTATTTACTTCTGTGACGAAACTCATATGATACCATAATGGATCCAATGTCAAGAAAAATTAAAGCATATAATGGGGGAAAATGAGATGGAAAATGAATTTTTGTGTACATAATTACTCCAGAAAAAATTAACCTTTTTTTCCTCTATCTTATCCCAATTCGCCACCATAACTCTGCTTATTTCTACTTATGAATTCATTAATTTCTCCACAACCAACCAGAACCAGTCCTTGATTAATTACAAGATCACAACTGACTCAAAAATGGCCTATTTATTTGCTGTTTTTCTGCCTAGTTGTGTGCATCTGGATACTAGAAAATAGACCGAAATAAATGAAATCTCGGTGTGATCATGAGTTAAGTCCAGTGGAGAAATGTATTTGTAAATACCATCAATTTATATAAGACTTGTGTCTAAATTCTTTGGGGATAACAAATCCACTGGCTGTCTTGTAGAAGGAGCCAGAAAATGTTTCCAGACATGAGAGCTTTGTTATCAATATTATTCAGCTGTAGGGCAAAAAAATCACTGGTATGACCTCTACACTATCTAGCAAAAATAATTCTCAAGAGTTAACAGGGACCGAGGACCACATGCCAAAAAGGCAGCATAGACGCAGCCACCTTGTTTTGGAAGCTGAGGCTGCCCTCAGAGGCATGGCTGCCCTCACCTACCCTCAGAGGCATGGGATGATCCTTAGCACCATTTTCTGTACTGAGATAGACATAGCCATTGTTTTCCTACTAGTCTTTTTTTGAGAAACATGAAAAGCACAAAACAGTAGATAACGAAATACATTATATTAAAGGTTCACTACACAGAGGTGTGATGGAGGCTCTTTTAAAGCAAAGAGATGCATTTATATAGGATTCACTAAAACACGAAACTTAACCACGGAAACTCGCTATCTCAGTCCAGATGAGCACTTCGACCCAGTCTCAGTGCTGTTACCCCAACTTGCCTGCCTCCCAGTTCCTCCACCCTCCACAGAAGCATCAGAGCCTAGACACAGCCAGAGGGGCAGTGAGGCAGCAAAGGTAAATCTGTTTTTCAGCGTCAATATCTACTAATAGCAAATGAATCATCCTATAGGGAAGAAAAAGAAGCACACTCTCATGATTGATATTTTACCTCATTTGAAAGATTTCATGCACTTTCACAACTCTATTCAGTAGCTTAGTGACTATTATTTATCCATGTCAGGCTCAGATAAAGGTAAGCTAAATCAAAGGCTTCAGTGCTTTCCTTTCTTTTCTAGGAGAGCTCAAGATTTAATTTGCAACCTGCCTAGAAGACAGAAGTTCACTAGAAGAAACAAAGCACAGAGGAGCTAAAAAATCCTGAAGATGTCATCCAGCTCATATTTTTCAACAGACTCTTTCCACTGATTTCAATATAACTAAGCCAGAAAATATTAAAATTATACATAAGATCTTCATTAAAAAAACCCAATAAAAACCTAAAACCCAACAAACAAACCAAGACCCACTCTTGCCTCCAAAATCCCACACAGTTCCCATTCCACTTCTTAATATGTCTCTACTTATTATGAGTTCCTGTTGACAGGAACAGATATAGCCTTTGTTACCATTGGTATCTCATTAGCAAAGCAAGGCTGCCAAAACGCAAAGCACTTTGAGATGTTGTTCCACAAAATTTGCCTATAAATACACTTCTGTTTATGTTTATTAGTCAAAATGCACTCATGATTGCTGTCATATATACCTGCAGTCAGGACTATCTAGACTGTCTCCCCTGGACAGGTGATCAAAATCACAAAACTTTCTGCTCTACACTCTTCAAAAAGCATCATATGAAGAGTTATTTCAAATCATAAGCCTAGAAATTCCCAGGAGATGGAGAGGAAGTAAAAAAACACAGCAGAACAAGAGGGAAAAGTGGGGACTTTGGAATATCATCAGGTTTCTGCATGGCATAACAGTGACTCAACTCAGAAACTTACATGCTGGGAATTTGCATTTTGACCGCAATATGCAGAAAGTTGAGACACTCACAGGCACTCTCCAGATAGTAATTTGAACTAGTTAGCCATACTATAGGTGATAAATCATCATTTAACATGACCTATGGAACCAGGACAAACAGTGGAGAGGACAGGCTGTGTGGTGACACTTTATTAGTACCAGATAAATTCGTATGATCTGATTATATTTTCAGACATCTGAATATCAATATGCAATTTCAGTAATGGTGTGTTATTGACTTCAGTCTGCTTCAATGGTGTGTACAAACTTCTCTTTCTCCTGAAATGTTTTTAACGACTTAGAAGAAGAAAAGGGAGATTTTTCTTAAACTCAATGCTCAAAAAATAAACCAGGAGAGAGAAACTTGGGTGGTGATGCATAATAAATTGGGACATCCATGTCTGATTTTAACCTCATTTGTGTGATGGATCTATTTCCCGTTGAAAGTGCACAAGGAGTTGCACAACGTACCTGAGAAATTTATAGGCAGCATGATGATGATGACGCAGACAAAGCAACAGTGAAACATGGACTGAGCACAGGAAAACTTATACTGTCTGAAGAGGGATGCTCTCAAAGTGTGTGGGTGAGTGATTCCTTGATGAAGGAGAGAGAGGTAGTACCAGCCACCTCTTGTCTTATCCTTTCAGAGCCTGTTAATTTGGAAAATAACTTTCCCAACCTTCATTTGGACAAAAATATTTACCTTGACATCAAGTAAACATAGATCTCAAGGAAGTGCCATAAAATAATCCTTCAGTTAACAAACTTTATCTTTACTCAGATGAATTGTATGGATACGCTTACATGCCATTTAAATCAACAAACATACTTTGAACATTTTTAAAGCAAAAAAAAAAGATAGAAATTCAGCATATAATTTAGACACTACTATCATGTGAATATATTAAGGATTTTAAAAAGACATTACTATTAATTACCATTCCTCAGAAATGCATATATTCATTTTCTCTCCTATCAAATTTGCTTGGTTTGCAGTAATGGGTTCACAGCTTTCCTTTACTTTGGATGTCTTTTTGAAGTATCCATGACATGTCATAAATATGAAACATAATTTAAGAAAGAATAAGAAAGAATGCAAACATCAGAAAACAAGCAGCAGTTCCCTCATATTCGGAATAAAAATGCAGACCTGAAAAAAAAAAATTCCTTTTCCTTATAATGCAGTTGTTGTACTAGATACTTCTGAATTTAAATCTAATGATACTGAATATCACTTTTACAGTTGTACTAAGAACAACATGTAAAAATACTCAAAGTTACCACCTGTACTGTGAAAGTTAAGATATTTTAGGGGGATTTTATTGTGTGTAGAAGAGCACTACTGTGAAATATCAACATAAATGGGTGAGACGTAGCATATTAAATGTCTCCTAATAAGTTTTAGCATGTGCATACATACAGAACCACAGAATTAGTAAGGTTGGAAAAGACCATAGAGATCATCAAGTCCAACCTATCACCTATTACCTAACCTAGCCTGTTACCTAACCTGTTGTCATCCTGCTACCAACACACCATCCTACCTATAACACACTACCCTAATATCTAGGTCATGCCACCAAGTACATCATCCAACCTTTTCTTAAACACCTCCAGTGACGGTGACCCCACCACCTCCTTGGGCAGCCCATTCCAGTGTGAAAAAGTTCCTTCTAATGTCCAGTCAAAATCTCCCCTGATGCAGTTTAAGACTACAACTTATCCAAAGTTTCTTTCTGTATGGTATTACAAGTATGACATCACTTTTGTGAGGGGTTTGCCATGATGTGCTCAGAGATTTCCTGTTTGTATTCTGCATCTGTTTCAGGCTCCATTTCAGTCGTCCCTTTATAATTGCAGTTTGAGATGGAAGCAAAGAAGGCACAATACGAGCACTAACATACCAATAGTTTCCTTTGAGTCAGTTTTCCTTGTTTTTAAGGCAAAAAGTTTGAAGAAGATAGAACTTGGAATAAACATTCTATCTGGCAGCATTTACTGAGACTGGCAGTTTTCTACGGCAATATTGTATAGACTGTAAACACTTCGGAGTGCAAATGCCTTTTGTTAACATGAAACTCATAGCAAATAGAGGAACAGGAACTATGGTAATATAAATAAATAAATATTAATCATCATAATCAATCTTCCAGTAGTTTCCCACACAATTTGCTGTAGACATAAAGACAGACTGCTGCTGACCTGATTAAGGATTTCCTTCTTTTTAAACTGAAAGTCACTTAAAGAAATTATTTTATAAATCTACTGTGTCAAATGTAATCAAGTTGATTGGTAAATATTATCATGTTTTTCTATCACTGAAATATGCAGCAGAAACCAGTATGTAGGATATAAGACATACGAAACCCAAAAAATTTGGTTCAAGTTGCTTGGTAATTTCTTTCTTATCCTAAACCATTAGGACCAAGCTTCATCACTACTGAGATTTAAGGGCAACCACCACCTCCCATCAAAAACTGTGTGTTGCTAGATCTGTATTATATTTCCATGTATAAGAAGCAACGTACGAAATATTTGTACCCTCAAAGAGCACTTATAACGAGCCACGATGGACAAAACCCCCAAGTACTGCATCCTGAATGCAGTAATCGTTGTTTTGACAGATGGGACATACTGGAAGTACAACACAGGGTTGTTCCAGGAATAAAAAAAATTGTCTCTACATATTTGAGCTCTCTTTTACTGGAACAGTCCCTCACTGATCATTGACAATTGCCTGGATGAACATCTTGGTATGGACTTGGATTTGAGATGGAGCTCAACTCCCAGCAGCATCCCAAAAATCTGCCTGCATTGCTCCTGAGGAGAGTGCAGAACCCAAAACTCAGCCCCTTACCTAGACGTCCCTGAGCTGTTTTGAAAACTTGGCCTTAATCTCAGCTGCTTGAACTGTACTCTGATTTTAAGAGAAAAAGATTACACCAAGAACAGGCATTCATGTGCCCAAAACCTGCCTGACTCTTGCACAACCACCGCCTCTTGCATTTGTCTCAACAGCAGCCACTTGCTGTTCCTTTTGCAAATTTGCACCTCATTCAAGGCTGACCTAGAACTAGGATAAATTGAACACAGATTGAGAGCAAAATTTTATCTGAAAAATTAGAGGGAGGGGAAAATCATTGTTTCAGCCATTTGTTTTCAACCACCTATTTTTGAATCCAACTGCAACTCCAGCACTTCAGTGCTACTTATATGACAGACCTTCAGGAGTGGCAAGGAATGGTCAAGCTGTCTCCATGTCTGCTTTCTCAGGAAATACAGTGCCTGTTCTTGAGGTGCAACCATGTGGCACATCCATTTGGATGGCAGATACATGTCCCTAGTCTCTAGACCAGTGTCAGAGCGGTTCATATTTATCGTATGCATGTTTGTGTGTGTGTGAGAAGGGGTCATTAACATTCCCCAAAGTGCCCCCTTAAATTAACTAAGGCCATTACCTGGCAAAATGTCACATAATTTCAAAACCAATACTCTAAGACCCACATCATTCCTGAAGATTACTTCAGTAAAACATTTATCATTACGTGAGTTTGAAAGTTAGGTCTCCCATGAGGGAACATTCCTCGGTATTAGCCAAACCATCAGACTAACAAACACTTTCTATAGTTTTAACATATGGATTACATTTGAAACGACAGTGAGTTTTCCTCTGGACTCATATCCTGCCGCCTCCATACATGGTTATGCTTATTGAGCTCTTTCAAGTCCTAATGCCCCGAAATAAACTCCTACTATTCCTTCAGGATTTCACACCAGCCAATTTAAATATTTTAATAATGAGCAGAAAGTTTATAATGAAGATAAAATACTGTGTCAAGCCACAGACAGTGCTGACAGTTCAAAAAGAAAATGCTGTCTTTGCAGCATCCATCAGCACATCTGTGGCTGTACACTGTGTTACATCTCTGGATCGTTCAGGATTCACTATCTTCTTCTTCTGTCTTTGTAAATCAAGTCACTCAGCACACAGACAGACCAACGAGGCAACCCAATGACAACATCTCCCCCTGAAGGTCCTGCTAGAGCTGGAGACACAGTGGCCTTGCCTAAAGAGGTGATGCACTGGCAGAGGCCACCACAGTCCCCACTGGTAGCTTTCTGGAGAGCCCTGTTGAGAGCTGGAGCTCATCATCCCAACTGGGCCAGCACCAAGAGTGATGGTGCGTCACTACCAGGATGGGCCCTCCTCTTGATCCCCATGGGAACGAGAGACACTTCAGCACACAGGAGATACCTGTTACACCCTCCTTGTGGCTAACTTGGGGATTACAGAAACAAACTTATTAGCTCAAAGCAAGGAAAAGAAACAGCACGTGTGACAGCCCAGGGACATAAGCGCAGTGCAGCCTATGGCTCCAGCACAGCAAGGAGCACCTGATCCCCGTTCCATTTGTGAGCTGTAACCAGGACAGCGGCAAAGCAGCTTAAGAAAGTTACTTCTGGTTTCCACACACCTATGGTCTGAACTGTCCACAAGTGATTAAGGCTTCTCCTAACTCTGGCTTGCAATGCTGGACAACACTGACAGTACCTATGAGCCTCACAGATGACTGGTGCTCACCCAGAAGGACATTTCTGAGAGCCCTGGCATGGCCTCCTTGCTTCTGCAAAAGACATGGTATCATGGGCTGACGTTATACGTATCTCCAAGTTTTCTACATGTTCTTTGAGGGTTTTTTTCAGTAAAGATAAAAAGCAGCTAATAGAGTGCCTGGACATCCACCACATCCTGGCAAAAGGAAATGCTTTAGATTTCATGGCGATTTGGTTCGTCAGTGCCAGTTGCTGGTTTTGGTTTTAGGCATTTAATAGTATCTGAAAACTAGAAACTTAGTAACATGTTTTATAGCTGATTTGGCTGATGATGCCTTTTTTTAAGTTCCTCCTGCTTTAGGATAGCATGATAACAAAATGAGGTGGGCTTACTCCATTAAGAGACCACAGTGCATTAAGCCAAACAGGAAAAAATAAATGCTGAAAAGGGAACAAAATGAAACTAATAGCAAGCTGATAAACCGATCAGTTTTATTGGGTTTAATTTTCCTGTGCCCCCTTTTGGATAGTTTATTATTAACTACAGTAAATTCAGCTGTTCACAGAAATCAGAAAAATTATATTATAATACAAGTTAACTAAAATGAGCTGATACAATATTTTGGTTGATTCAATTGAGGGACTTGAGCCACGGAGTATGAGAACAAAATACAGAATTGTATCTAATGAGAAATCTAACAAAAATAGTTTTTAATGTAAAAGGCAACTTTAAAAGGCAAAAAAAAGGCACTCTTTCCATCTCTACACAGTGATGTAGCCTTTTCAGTGAATAATGCCATGTCTTATAGCTCAAGTCTGTAAACATTCTGTGCTGATAGAGAAGGGTGCACTTTGCATTCCTTTCTCAATATGGTAAAGCTGCAACTTATACCTCTGACTTATCACAGCATTGAGAAACACATGTTTTCCCCTTATTTGGTAGCACAGAGCATCTGGAAAGGAAAAGGGACATACTTCCCAGTATCAACTGTGAGCAACCATCACAGCAGACCTGCCTAAAAGAGCTGTCACTCCACCTTATTTGAGCAGGATAGAAAGCAAAACTGCAGATGGGCCTATGACTGCAGAACATCTGAAACTCCGTAATTAAAGAGCAAAAATGGTGCAAGAAAGAACGGAGGGACTTAAACACAGCATTCTGCAGAGTTCAGAGTTCAGCTGCCCACTTGGCTGCTGACTGCTTTCTAAGCCAGTGCCCAGTTTTCCAGTTCTCTAAGCAGCCCATAACACACCAAAAGATGGGTGTGTACCAATGGGTAGCTATTTTACGGCGGAAGGTAGGAGAAATGCTGCCTCTACTGGAACATTGATCCTCACGCAATTGTAATGCTCTCTTACCTATAGTGCTTCCCAGTGGGGTGCAGTGAAGGAGGGAAGGGCCATGTTATTTTTTCCAGTAGATAGGATAGGGCTGTAGGGCAGCTCTACAGCTGCATTGAGAAATGAACATTGCTTCTAAAAATAAGGTAAGCCAGATTTCAGGAACCTCAGTAGCAAACTGCACTTCTAAAAGCTGTGTTTGTAGGTAACTAAACACCATGGATCCCAGTATTGGTAAACTTAAGGCTCAGAAATTGTATCAGAAATATTCAGCTCTGCACAAGAGCAGGAAACTAAGGTTTCACCTCTCTTAGCACCTCTGTATCAATCTTATAATCTAGAAGCCCATGAGCTGCAGTCCCTGCCCAGGAGCTGCAGCAGCATCAGCCTCTCTCCAGAACATTAGAACAGCTCTTGCTCTTCTCCAGTTGAATTGCACATGCTAAGATACAGCATTAAAGGTAATAATTTAGTGGGAAGAGCAAACATTCAGTGGGAAAAATTCTAACACAAAAAGGAAAAAAGTGTTTTCCTTCTCCCAGAAACATTTTCAGCCATGCCTCCTAGAGAGATGCCTAATCACCGCACCAGAGCCCAAGGCAGTTCCACGTGGGACATGCAAACCATGGGGACTGGTAAAGAAGTACATCTGAGTGCCTAAGTGCTTCCTCCTGCACATGCAAGCAGATGGGAGTTGGAGCTGCTGCACTGCAGCTGATGATAACTTGTAACACCAGCTCATTTGTAAACTCCCAGTGATAGTGGTACCAGCAATGAAATATCTAGTGGTCCAGCCCTCACCCCAGCAGAGAGATGATTGCTGCCATGTGGATCTGATCACCATACTTGGGGCATTTTTTAAAATCCCCTAAGAATTCTAAATTTTAGTTGTTTCCAGTAGCAACTCTAGTCACATACATTGGGGAGGGAGGGAAATTAGGCTTAAGCTGAGCTGTAAGGAGGAAACAACACCCAACAGAATACTGCTATGACAGCTGCCCTCACCATCCACTGTGGATAACCTTCAGATGCACACAAGTCCCATTGCACAGGAGCTAGTGTGGTGCTAACACTGTACAGCAAACACTGATCATCTTGTCAGAAGCGGCTGGCAGGAGCCTTCCTCTCAAGGCTTGGTTTGGAGGTTTGAAAAGCTCCTACACCCCTTACACAGCAGTAACATTTTGTGAAAGAGGCACAAAAAAGTTACAAATACTACTCACAAAGTGAAGTTAAAATTTTGGTTCATTCCTATCCCATCAAATAGCAGCAATGAACTTTGCAGACACCAGTTCTCCATGCAACTGAAGGAGGAGGTATTTTTAATACCATTTTCTGAATGGAAAATTAAAATAGAAATCTAAGAGAATTTTCCAAGGACATGGGTCCAAGAAGTGTCAGGCCCCAGAAGGGACATTCCTTATAAAGTTACTTTGCAGAAAGTTATTGCTCCCCCTTCCTCCCTACACACCACAAATTTTGAATACATTTAGAAATACAACTGCAGCATTCTGGGGTTTTTGTTTTCTGTTTCTACATACATATATATGCTCACCATTTCCCATCATGTATCAATTAAGCCAATCCCATTTCCTCAGAACTTTACTTGCTGAAAGATTGTTTTACAGAAAGAAAAGCAAAGCCAAACAAAAATTTCTTCATGGGTGCTTCTGCAGAAAACAGCTACAGAAACATCTATCTGGCACAGGCAAGACAGAAGATGACAACCTAGGGAAAGCATTCAAGAATCTCTGAGGATTAAGCAATTCCTACTGTTTTGAACTGCACACATGAACCGAACTTGGACAACAAACACCCCCTAGGAGGAGCTGCAACGGAACAGTGATACTGCTGATGATGGTAGTATTGCTGTCTTACTGTTTCTCGTGAACTTTATTGCAGGAAGCAGCTATAAAGAGTTTACAGTGTCATAGCAGCCATGATCTTGGAGAACCCCTTGGGAATACGAGCAAAACAAATATCCTCCCTTGCCACAGGGAAGCATCATCATAGTGTTAGCGGCTCCAATTGTGCAACTGAGCTCACTTAAAACTCCTGTGTAACCAGGTTCAGGTTTACATCTACACACCTAAACCATCAGGAATTCATATAATTTCCCATCTTTGAAATCTGAACCTGTTATCTTCAAAAAGGTATGTTCCAGTGCAATCAGACTGCAGTGGCTTGATTCAGGATTTACTATATGGAAAACCTGTAGCCATCAAACCAGCCTAAGTGAGCATAGCAGCATCTCCTGAATAAAGACATCCAAGAAACAATTTCCTCTCCTTAAGATGTTAAAGTAACAACTACAAAAACACTCCTAAATGTTATAAAATGCAATACTTCTTTTAACCCTTGTTAGCATTGGGTTTGGGTTTTTTTTGTAATCTCAATTGCATATTGACATTTGCCAGACATTCAGTAAATTAAAAAAGAGACAAAGGCAAGAAAATCCCACATGAAAAGATATTTTCATTATGAAAAACAAACAAGCCAAGGAAAATATCAACCACAGTAAGGCATGTCCATACATTGAAATATTCTCCTTCAAAGAAACAAATTGCTGATTACAAACACTTTAGTGACATAAACACCACAGAGAATAAAACATGTGTTTTATTCTTTGTCACAAAGCGTAATGAACTGAATACTCAGATGATGGAGGAAAAGTGGGGTTAGTGATTCATTGTCAAACACCATCATAGCACAGAAAACCTGCTGCTTACATTACTTCAAGGTAGAAAGATTTTAAGGGTTGATTTTATTCTCTAATATGGACAGTACAATATGATGCCTTGGTTTGTCCTTCTCTGGGCAGGTTGATGCTAGTCACACAGCACAGGCATTCACGGAAATGTATTCGCACTAACTGAAATTTATGCCAGTTGGATGTGATTAATAATACTCTCAAACCAGATAACAGCAGTTAATGGAAAGATGGCAGATATAAGCAGGATTTCTTCTGTACATGAATTTGTCCAATAGGACCACAAGTGCTACATTTAACACCTAGAGCCTAATTTGGGCAGCATATAATACATTTTCAGGCAGATTCACATATATATGTATGCACAAACAGCAGAGGTTTATTTGGTGAAATGCACTATAGGAATGCAGTAAGTACAGTTGACACAATGTGCTTTTTAGTTAAGATAAAATATGTTTTGCATTCAAAGATCCCTGATAATGTTATGATCATTTTCCCAGAAGAGATGAATCATAGATGCTAGAGATTAACAAGGCAAGTCAAATCACCAACACCTACCACCCTTTTCCATACCAAATAATGAGAGTATTCCTACAGTACAGGACTCTGAATCTCATGAATCACAAGTGATGCCCATTCACAGAAGCAAAACAAACATTCCTGTCACCCTGTGCCACCCTGTTTGATCTCACTGGAACATAAAAGCAATGCAAGGTCAGGCAGGGGCAAGAGCTGGATAGAAAGATTGCCGCGCAAGGCTGAGACACCCAGCAGGGCATGGCATTAGAGGTACGCTACATTTCTCTGCCTGTTTTCTGATCTCATGCAGCTGAAATTGCAGCCAATTCAGCAGAAATGGATGATATCCTGGATCAGCACTAAACCAGGGCCTCAGCATGGTATCAGGGGCCGCTCGTCTGTTGGATGTCTTGCTCCTGGTTTGAGTGAGGAAAATATTTCACCACCTGTGATCATTAAAGATTCCCTCATGCTTGTGTCAGGGGAGGGTCAACCCTCCTGACCTGACCAGGTAATTACTTTTTACCTATTTAATTTCCACCTGGAGTTTCAGTTTCCTTACTTTCTAGCCCAAATCACTTGGTGTTCCTAAAGGGCGCCATAAGTCAAATTTCTGGAAATGATCCCTGAAGAAAGCAGTAGACCCTTTGAGAGTGGAATGTACTGAATTACTGAACAATTAAAAGTGACTCATGTAAGAATAAAAAATTGTTCTTGGGAGTACTTGCTATAAAATTCTGATTATTCCCACAGTTCATAAAGCCAATTCTGAATTTATAATGGATAAAGGAAGAACCATGCAGTTGGCCACCAGATCAACAGAGAGGGATGGCAAATTCTCCTCTCCTAAGCAACAATTCAGCATCACTGCAGTTTCACTGGCTTCAGTTACTTTACACTCATTTCACCCAGGGCAAACTTTCAGGTCTCAACAGCCTGTCTGTCTCACTCTCTTCAAGCCAAAGTGCAAAGAAAAAACATCCTAAGAAAATGACTGTATGGTCAATGACAGTGCCCTTGTGACTGTATGAAACTAAACTCTATAGTACTTTGTGCAAATATCTGCTTGAGGTTCGATCCAACCCACTTTTTTACTGTGAACCTGGAATTCACAGAAACACGAGTTAAAACTTGTTTCATTTTAATGTAATTTCTTTCTTTTTAATTTTTTTTTAAATTTTTTTGTCAGACATGATTTGAAAGTCAGGGCAGCTTTGGTCAAAAGGCTGGTGAGATATGGCAAACTGGACTGGAAGTCTAGTCCAAAACCTAAAACCAGGAAAGTTGCACTTGTCCCAGCTCTGATCCAGACATGTTACCCAGTGCTCTGGGTGGCTTCAACTCCATTATTGTGTTCCTCTCCAATAAACAAGAACCACTGTAGGTACCAATTAATTGTTTTGTGATATGAATCCTACAGGAGGGGAGAAATTCAAGCCAGAAAATCAAAGAAGCTCAATCCATTCCCATTTGTAAAGAGCAGCTTTACTGACTGCAAATAAATCTCCTCAGAAAATAGTTTCAAGGTTGAACTAGAGAATACTGTATGGATCAAAGAATTCATGTCTTCCTGTGTAAAGTGAACAGGCCACAAGCTCACTTGTTTGTCTAAAACAATTAGGGCTGGTATGAAAAGGAGGGGGCAGGGACAAATAAGCCACAGCTGATTTTACTTTGCAAAATATTTTGGAGGAGGGGGCTCAAATTAATAACCGGTCAGGGCCCAAAACAGTCTAATCTTTGTCAATTGGTGCCAAATTATGCAAGGTGCTGCCAATTCTGGTTGTCTAACAAATCAGTACCAGTGTACATCTAGGCTGAAGAGTGATTGATTCTGGTCATTATTTGGGCTGATCTCATTTGAACACATGGAACCAATATGCAGTCCAGATGTTCATTTGCAGTGAACCACCGAGTGAAACTACTCATCTACACGCAACTTTAATCCTGTAGCACAGCACCACAGCCCCATCGCTTCTCCTTACCAATGCAGGGATTCATCCAGTACAAAAATCTATAAAACATTCTGCTAATATTTCTGTCAGCTGAATGACTTTTACAGTACTATATAAAGCTGACAGATAATGCATGCCAGTCCTAATTTGAGATAAACTTTTCTTTTGGGATTTTAACCACTGAACAAGCAAACAGATTGAGCAGTAACATTTATTACAATGCATAAATCATTTTCCTGCAACTACTACGGGTCTTGCCTGAGGGCAAAACATCTGAGTAGCCCATGAATCCTAATACACTGGATAAATTACTAAATTGTATTGTCACTCTGCCATTTGCTTATCAGAAGCAAATTCATAAAGCTTTTCAAAAGTAATTTGACAACGTTTTTGTCCTATATGGAGCCTCTATAAATACGTAATGCAGTGATTCTCCGCATAGTCGTAATTCGCGAGAACCCATACTCGCAGTTGATTTTGCAGTGGGACCTGGTGCGTGCGCAGAACCTACCGCAACCGCAGTCTGCTTGGCCCCCCCCGTCCCGCCGCTCACGCGGCGAGCACAGCTGGCGCCGGTCCCACCCCCGGCGCTCGGCCCCCCCACTCCCAATCCCATCCCAGCCCCAGCGCTCGCCCACCCCGGCGGAGCACAGCCAGACATCTGAAACAAGCCCCGCCCTCAGGCCCATCCTCCAGACCTTATTAGGGGAGGGGGTGTGTCTACAAGAGTGGCGTACTTGACTACATAGTGGGGTCACTATCTTTGCGGATTCCATGACTTGTGTGAAGAGGGCCAGACACAACAGCCCGCAAGTAACAGGGGATCACTGTAGCAATGTTTTTACCAAGAATAGTTTCACCTTATTTTCAGTCTGAGCAGAAGGGTTTATATAAAAATAATTTTAGGTGTTTCCTCCTGTGTTAAATGAAACCACCTATTAACTCTGCACAGATACTAGGCTAATTCTATTTAACTACATCAGTATTTACTAAAGCCCATTATCCTAATCTACACAACTGTTCTTGTTCCTAACATAAGCTTATGTAGAAGGGCTTATGAACCCACATGCCGCAGCCATGAAAGTGATGAGAACTTAGAGGGAACCCTCTGAATCTGATTTTCAGACCCTGTTATATTGTGAGATCCACTGCTAAAGATCCTTCATGTGTTTTAATTTGTGAAATTGGTAGAGAATCTGGTGCTTTATTTTTACAATGATTATGGGATTAGCATACAAATAAGCAACATTTAAATACATTCGTTAGTGCAATCTAATGAAGAGTAGTTTTAAAATTGCTCAACCACTCTTTAACTAACCTATAGACCAAATTCAAGAAAAAGAACCTGAAAAGTAACACCAGCTCCCTGTTTACAAGTGATCAATAAAGTGATTGTCACTGTCTCTACTGTTTAGGACACTCAGGTTTACGAAACTGTCATAAAGTTGTTTATGCTTAGGGAAATATATTTATGTTTTAACTACCTAACGTAGATTTTTTTGATTTTTTTTTTTTTTTTACTTATAAAAAGGTCTTCCCTCATGATGATGATTCCATACTTCAAGATCCATCTGTTTCCCCTGGCTCTTCTGCCATTTTGGCCTCAGTGGAGTCCTTTTAATTGCATTTACCTCTATCCTGGATTGCATGAGCCCATTCCCAAGGATGTTTGGTTTTCATCAGGTAATGACCATTAATTTTGGCTGCATTTCCTTCTAAATCTTTTTTAATGGCATAAGAAACAGAAGCCCTATGTCATTTCTTGTATGACCTGTTGTTTTGGAAATCACAGTTTTCTCAGAGCTTGGCCTGAAGGTTGTTTCATTTAGAGGCACAGAGATGGCCCTCACAACAGAGAATCCTTCCTTTCACTCCTCATAGTCTCTTGTTTCTAATTGTTGATCTCGCCTCTGTTATTGCCATGTGCACTTCCCTCACAGAGCTCCAGATAATTTGCCAGTATTTGCATCTGCATTTGTAGCTGCTCCCTGCATCATTTACAGAAACGGAAAAGAACAGGTTACAGTACTGCCACAGGTCCTCCTTTGGGTCCTACAAACTCAACCTCAAAAGACTCTGTAACTTAAGTAACATTTATATGCTTTCAGTTCTAAGCTAAAGTCTTGCTCTGGTGAGTTTATGTGGCCTAGTAATAGTTAATACAGGAAACATAATAGTAGAACACATCTTAGTAAATGCAGTCTTGCTGTCCACAACTTACCTGTGCACCATAAAAGGGATGATCTAAGTTTAAAGGCAAGTTAATATTCCAGTATTGCTTTGTGCTTGATCTGCAGTTGATTTGCAGAAGCACAAAACAAAAACCCCGACTTTCATTACAAAGGATGACAATATTTTTGGTTTATGTTGTAGTTGGACAATGACTTAAAATATTTGGGAAGTACAGGTCATAATAATGGATTTGATCCACACAGAAAATTCAGGAAAGTAAATTCTCTTAATTTGGCACAATTTTCCAGTATTACTGCCGTTACATTACTTTTCCATGCTTACTGATCCAGTTTAAAACCCCCATACCATCACATATTTTACTTCAGCGGCACTCTTCAAATCCTCTCACAAGACTGCATGCCTTCCTCAGGCCAGTGGCAGCACAGCACTGGCACTGCCAGGGCAGAGGCTTGTCTCCCTTCCAACCTCCCCTCTCGCACCATTTTTTTACCACAAGGAGAAAACACCCCAAGATTTCTGTCTCTAGCTGTTGCTACAGCGCAGAAATCTCTGCGTCCTACCATGAAGATAATTCCTCTTCGCATGTTCCTGATTTTCACAAGCACTCAGTACCTCAAGAGAGGTTATCCTTCCACTGTATTCAGCACTGGTTAAACCGCACCTCGAGTATTGTATTCAGTTCTGGGCCCCTCAGTTCAAGAAAGATCTCGAGGTGCTGGAACAAGTTCAGAGAAGGGCAACCAGGATGGTAAAGGGGCTGGAAGATAAGGCCTATGAGGAGAGGTTGAAGGAGCTGGGTCTGTTTAGCTTAGAAAAGAGGAGGCTCAGGGGTGACCTTATCGCTGTCTATAACTATCCAAAAGGAGGTTGTAGTCAGGCAGGGGCTGGTCCTTTCTCCTTGGTCTCTGGGGACAGGATGAGAGGTCATAGTCTTAAGCTTCAGCAGGGAAAGTTTAGACTTGATATTAGGAAAAGGTTTTTTTACTGAAAGAGTGATTCGGATGTGGAATGGGTTGCCCACAGAGGTGGTTGAGTCACCAACCCTGGACGTGTTCAAGGGGAGGCTGGACGAGGTGCTGTGTGATATGATCTAGATGTAGATGATAGGTTAGTCGGATTATAGGTTGGACTAGATGATTTTCAAGGTCCTTTTCAGCCTTATCTATACTGTGATACTGTGATCTGTACACACCAAGAACCCAAGACAATTTCTTGACTTCTAATTTGGAAACGTTTTCCCCTACAATCTGCACAATTACTGAAAAACACACTGCTGAGTAGCTCTGAAATCTATGTTCTTTGGGTCAGCAACAGTGTATGTCAGACTGAACTACTGCATTACTAAACACCTAAGTTTCCATTATTTTTATTATTCTGAAGTAGAGAATAAAAATCTGCATCTATTTTTAATGAAATAAAAAATATGCAAAACCATGTCTTCTCAGACAAATTGTTTGAGAAAAATAAAAGATTTATACCTGCACATTGTACCCTCTCCTTCATTTTTTTCCTCTTCTATGTTTTAATGTTGCTCTGCAGGTTCTTATCTTGAAATCCAAGACTAAAAGAGTTAAATAAATATAACTTTGAAGGTCTCTACTTGCACTGACAATCGTGGGTGGATTATAAACAAAGCCTGAATCAGGGCCCACCCATTACAGGAAGAGAAAGTGTTTTGCTGCAAGAAAGAGGGAAACAATCTTCCGAATGAGATGCCCAGGACACTGTCACTGTATCAACAAGGCTATTGAATAAATCCTTCTCTGGGTTTTAGGTAGTTTTTGTGGCTATGACTTTCAACAGAGTTATCAAGAAGAGACTGAGGCTGGTGGATGAAGCTCATTTAACACAAAGGAAAAATATTTTTTATAAACTCTGTCATGTTTTCCTTCCACTTCTGCTGTAGTTTGTACTAAGTGAAGATGGAACTTGGTAATCTTAATTTAAGTTTAAAACTGCATTTTGCCAAGTAGCAAATGTTCAGTATTTCACAGTGTGAGCATCAGATTTATAAGCAGATCTTCTAAGAAAATTGCTACCTATGAAAAAGAAATAAATAACAAACAGGGGCCAGGAGATTCTTTGTATCTAAGCTTTTTGATCTGGTCATTACACCAAGGAATCTTGTCCTCCTTTCAATGGAAAAAAAAAAGCATTACCAGAATGCTCGGACACCTTCAGTACCTCAGGCTTTTCTCCAGCACTGAGTAATCTGTTTCCACCCCAAAAATTGCAGTGAAACAGTTTCCTGGGAGTTAGTCTCCTGGGTTCAATAAAGTACTTCCAGCTTCTTCAGATGACAACATCCCCAGCTGTCAACTTCTTCCTGTCAAGAAGGGCTTTTATTAGGCTTGAAATTCCCTTCCATTAAGTCATACACTGAAGTCTGACCTTGGCTCTTTTCAGTTAATTCCACATCCACTGCTTTGGCCGTCCTCTGCCACTTGTTCACTCAACTGGACTTGCTCTAGTGCCCTCATTTGTTCAACTTCTCACTCCTAGATCCTTTTTTGCTCCTGAGCCATTTTTCCTGAATATTTCTATTCAGTCTCTTCTTTTTCTTTTTTCTTTTTGGATGTCAAAGTGGTCAGAAATGCAGTTTCAGACCTTGGGGTTATGATGCTTTGCTATACAGCAGAGTTAAAGTCTTGGCTTCCGATTCTGTAACTACGCGATACACGAGTGGAAGCAAACTGGTATAAAGCTCTAAACTGTCTTTCCTTGGATTAAATGCAGAACCATACAGTTTCTGCATTAGCTGCCTCCTTTTAGTAAGGTTTTTTCCCTCTCTCTGGTAAATTAACTATAACATTACTACATATCTCAATGAATATGACATTCTTAGCTTTGATAACTAACTTCATAATTTTTAATTAGATTGTTACGTAGAAGCACTTAATGTGTTTCAGTAAGTGACACCTACGCTGGCAGATTTTAAAAGTGTCTGTTATGATGTCAAAGTTTAATTAGCTTTCACTGCAAATAAAAGACATATTAACTTACAGTTTGCTTAGAAAGTCATATACTGCATGATCATTATTTTTCCAAAGGTGAAGCCACTAATTTTTTATTATGAGATTTTTTTGCTCATTTACTTCATACAAAAGTCCCTGAACTCCTTATCCACACTATAAATCATTTCTCATGCCTTTGACCTCATTACAAATCACAGACCCATATTCAATGCTAATGAAAAGAAAAATTATATATCATTTCTAAAGCAAATTTCTCATGTGAGAGCCAACATTGATTGGAACATACCTGCCATCAGTTTATGGCCTCTTGCACACAGCAGATGACAGGCTATCTCTGAAGGAACAGCCTGTAGTAATAATCAAAAGCTTTAAGTATGCTTTCCTCAGACTATGTTACTTAATCTTTTTCCATATTAAGAAGTACTTATTTAATTCATGTAATTGCCTGAGGTGGCCAATATGAAATGTGTGGATGTAGAGTACATCAATCCAAAAAAGAATGTTTTTTCTGTTTTCTATTTCATATGGGAAATGACACTGACAAATGGAAATGGGATGTAATTAATTCTCTGGGAATAAAAAGTTGGATGACTTTTTAATACATAAGATCCTATAACCCTGCATTTATCATATCACATATAAGTGGTTTCTTTTGGACAAATGCATATAAAACACAAAAGTCATATTGCAGTTTCAATAGCATAGGTACAGTTTTGCATGAACTGAACTGTTCTGGATGAACCTAGCTACTTTATGAACCAAGAATAAAATCTGGCCCATAGATATTTTAATTTCATTGCTGCTTTTCTGAAGCATAGGCTGAACCAGAAGCACAACTACTCTCATCTATATAAAAGTCATATAAACTATAATCCATTATTCTAAATTCACTCACTCTTAGATGTAAAGTCTGTATTAGACGTAAAGTCTGTATTTTCTGCAACGGAAATATTCACAACGAATTCTGATACTCTTTCCTCTAGCCATTTCTACAGAGGGCAACAGAAAGATACAACTGGATTTCTACATTTACTTTAATAACATACATATTATCTTGTGGTTTAAAATCAAACTGAATATTCTTACTAAGCTGTTTTGGATTCGTTGGTTGGTTTGGGGGTTTTTTGGTAATAACTGAAGTAGTGTCTTTCACTCTGCGCTGATACTATATTGAATTTGATGTTCTTCAAAACAGAAGAACTATGCAATGGAAAAAAAACAAAACAGAAACAAAAAGACACACATGAATGGAAAAAATACAGTAACACTCATAACAGCTCTCTTGTAATAAATGAGGATATCTTTTTCTATATGCTAATGCCCAAATGGAACAATAGTTCTGTTAGCAAACTTTACCTGTCAATGTCATGATCCACTATTAAGCTTATAGACACCTTAAAAACTAACACTAATAAGGTAAATACAGTTTGCATAAACCTAAAAATATTAAAGAGAAAAACAAACCTTCATTTTCTAAGCTTTCATATTATATAAATGACATTTTAACGACTAGTGACTAATGTCTCACTGAACGTGTGCATTCAAGCTCATTTTTCTGCAACATTCCGCTATTTACCTGAGGTCAGACTTTACATGTAAGGTACATTTATTATGATTAACAGATGATATAAAAAATGGCTAAGAACTTTCTGACAGGAGAACTAAACAGCATATTTTCAAAATAGATGCTGATTTGCATACATCCTGGAGAAAAAAAAAAGTCAGCAATGTCATCAAGTCGGGTCAAAGCTTCAGATTTTATTCTAGGAGCATGCCCCCCAAAGGGAAGGTAGCATGGAGCAAATGGTTGATTTTAGTGAAGAAAGTATTTAAAATCCATACATCTTGGAGATTTTTCAAACTGAGTCTGCAGCAAGCAACACAGTAACAAGAAGTATTTTTTCTTAATGTTTTGATATCACTTTAACAGTAGGAATTGTCAATTTTTGTATCTTCCAACTGCACTGAAACTCGTACATCACATTTGATACTCATGCAGTATCAATGCATTTCCCATTTTCTCTTTGAGAATGCAGTGTGAGAATAATTTCTTTACATAAATCAGTTGCAGGGATGAATTAACTTCCTAAATTTGCAGCCTCAAGTGACACCACTTCAATAATTTAGTTTTTTGATTTTATAAATAAAAAGGAATTATTTCTATTTTAGCTTCTTTACCAGAAAATTATGTATTCTAAAAGCTCTAATACTGACTCCAGGTAAAATTTCCACACTTCCACTACAAAGAGAGCCATAAAGCAGGTCCCAAGGCCAGCAGAAACCGCTCATTAACTTTCCAGGCTGAGTCTACTTTGTTATCAGGATTTGACTGTTCAACAACACTAGTTAAATATATAAATTTTTATATATCTGTCAGACTGACCAGAAATTATGGCAATAGTGATGTTGCAAATTTGCCTGACAGAAACTACTGTCAAATTCTGTCCCTTCTAGAATAATTCTATCGGAAACTCATGGATTTACTACATTTTAGTAACCGGAATGAGACAAAATGAAACTGCCAAAGATTTTGAGTATTTTGCACATTAACATGGATTACCCTTCAAGGTTCTTATTACCATTTAGATAGATATTCCTAGCTGCTGTCTTAGATCAGCAAGTATTCAAATCACTAGAACTGGTTTGTGTTACATATGCTGCAGATNTCTCAAGCAGCTCAACATCCTTCTTAAACTGGAGAGAACACAACTGGACACAGTACCCAAGATGAGGTCTGACCGGCGCTGTGTACAGGGGAAGGACAACCTCCCTAGTCCGACTAACCACACTCTTCCTGATGCAGGCCAGGATGCCATTGGCCTTCTTAGCCACCTGGGCGCACTGCCGGCTCATACTGAGTTTCCTGTCGATCATTACACCTAAGTCCCTCTCCACTTCACTAATCTCAAGCCACTCCTCCCCCAGCCGATAGTGGTGTGCATGGGGTTGCTATGTCCAAAGTGAAGAACCCGGCACTTAGTCTTGTTAAACCTCACACTGTTGGAGTCTGCCCATTTCTCTAGCCTGTCAAGGTCCCTCTGAAGGGCCCTCCCACCCTCTGGCAGTTCAACATTTGCCCCCAGCTGAAAAAAAAAAATTAAAAACAAACATCCACTGCACCTTAACCACATGGGAATATTCTCTTCTGTCGAAAAGGGCTGCAAGATGCTTCAATCTCTCCTCATGTTTAATGCTTTCTTTCATCATCAGATGATCTCAAAGGTCCCTTCCAACATAACCCATCATATGACTCAATGATTTTAGAATTTCTCCTGGGCTGTCAAGTTTTCATTACCATGATGTAAATGTAAATGAAACAAGTGCCTTTAAAACAATTTTTTCCCAAGTTTTTTTACTTCTATCTGTGGCTGCAATGCAGAAGGAGAGAAGTGGACCATTAGTACACTACAGTTAGATCTTCACAGTCTGACAGTTGTTTATTACTGCTATTACTATTAATATATGATTTCTCCTAAATATAACCTCACCTCCATTTGAATACTGCTAAAATCATAGTATCATAGTATTGATAAGGTTGGAAAAGACTGTGAAGATCATTCAGTCCAACCTAAGATCATCTAGTCCAATCTAAATGAAACACCTGGCAGGCTTGAGAAGACACAGTACTTCAAACCAGCAGAAGATCTGTGCTTCGGAGGTAGGTGTAAGAATCGGTCAGAAGAGGAATATTGTCTCAACGTTGTCATCAGACTTGGACAATATAGGTACCCCAAAAAACTGAGGCTAAGGCCTTGACAAGAGTTTGGCCTGCCAGCAATGCTCCCTGGGCTGAGACTGGACCTGGGAACCAGAGTGCTGATACCCCAGAGCAGTGACAGTGTAGTACAAAATATGCCCACTCTCCTGTGTTATCCGGGTGACAGAACGAGATATGCTGTAACCTTCTCCCTGGCGTCGAGGGTTAGAACGAGATATGCTGTGAATCATCCAGCCCTGTCATTGCAACATGAAAGCACACTTCCTGGCTAAAGGCAACTCCAGACTGACCTTGCCTTGGACACTTCCTTTGACATATGTGGAAGAGAAAGACAGATTGGGACAGAGGAGGGGGGTGAGGGGTAACATCTAGTATAAAAATGGCCTCTTAGCAACTGGACTTTGGAAGCTTCTCCCACCAAAGGATCGATGATGGTCTGTAGGGATGCCTTGAGGATGCGGTCACCTGCTGGTAGCTATATACTCTTTTTCTCTCTCCCTTTCTCTTTACCTTTCCTATCTCACTTTCACCTATCGCGTTCCCACTTTACGGGCCTATAATAAAGCTTCACTGTTTAACCAAAGCTAAATGTCTTTCTGGAATTTTCTTTTGCACTTCGAGATTCAGCAAATGAACTATCACTTGTCCAGCTTAGCTGAGTGGACCGTGACATTTTATTTGCCGTAGTCATGCAGGATCCTGAGAGACAGACAAGTCCAGGTTTTGTGTGGTCTGTAATAGGGGCAGGACGTTTCGTTACAGCCGCACTTGGCCCAAAAGGGTGAGAGGTGTCCAAAAAGCAAGGTGGGCGACTCAAATTCCTCACACACCTCACACACTTAGGTGAAGTGCGCTCCAGACTCGAGTTAAGGGCATATAATAAAGCTTCACTGTTTGACCAAAGCGAAACCCCTTTCCGGGATTTCCTTTTGCACTTTGAGATTCAGCAAACGAATCATCACGCGTCCAGCCTAGCTGAGTGGACTGTGACAATAGGTGATGCAAATGGATGAAGAAAAATAGCAAAATATATCCTGTAATAAGTTCCCTTATTGCAGAGAAAACCAAACAACTGTGCTACTAAATACATAGACTTCTTAAGTCCAGAAGAATGAGAGACATCAGTTTTAGGACCAAAATTAAAAACTTCACAGATAAGTTTGTGTCCAATCTTATGCCATATTATGTATTGTTATTGCTTATTTAACACTATTTAACCCATTACTGAAGCCACTACCTGATTTCAAAATAGAAGAATTTCCATATTTCTAAAGTATGCAATTGTGCTACAATCCACTTTCAATTCTCACACTGAGTGAGAATATCTGAATATCTGAAAAAGGGACAGAGGCTGTCATACCCAGTAATAAACACTACAAGCCAAGGTCAAACCAATATAAAAAAGTGAAATACACCAGTACCCCGACATGAGCAAACCAAGCCTCTGTTGATCCAGAGTATTTTCTTTGTATGTTTCATGATAAGCCATGGTTTATACAGTCATCTATTATGGTCATACTTATTTCCCATTTTTTGACATCCTCTAGTCTGGCAGACACTGATATTTAAACCAGTGCACCCTTGCCAAATACAGCTGCTGTGTTATCTTCATAGAACACTAAAAAGCCTATCTGCTTTGTTCCAAACCCAGGCAACTGGGGCAAAAAGCAAACATTATTTTGCAGTGATTTAGTGGCTATTGTTAGTAGCTAGAAGTAAGAAATATCGCACTTGTTCTGACTGAATGCGAACAAGGAAGATGAACACAAAATTTTATTCAACTGCTAAAGATGCCAAGGAGGACCTTCTAAGGATTACACTGAGAGATGTATAAGACCATACTGAAGAGTCAAAATCAGGACTAAATGCAGTTGGGGCAAGGAATGCTTTTATGGAAGAGATGTGCCATAATGCCTCTTTCAAACTAACAACAGTCCTCTTAGGTCAGCAACTTATTTAGGTGACTTCAGTTTCAAGGTACCTTATGAATGCTTCTGAACAGTATTTTCGGATCGACCATAGCTGAAGCCTTTTACCCACAGCCTCAGACAATAAAATTTAAGAAAAATTATTCTTAAAGTGTTTTTAGTAATAGTAAACATTTCTCTCAGCACTAGATGTGACAGTAGTGTTGAACAAACAACTTTAGCTCTAAAGGTTACAAAGTCATGAGATGTTTAATACAAATACATTAATCCCATTTCAATGCAGAAGCTGGAATTAAAAATTTGTTTCGGTAATACTGCTTGCAAAGCAGGAACAGCAAGATGCCTTTTGCTATTATTTCTTTACAAATCATGGTCAAAGGCATTAGTGTTCTCTAATGGACTTACTCTTGTATTCCTAAAAAATACACAGGTTTCTCCTTTTATCCCAGCCCTACAAGACATCTGCAAAATAATAACGTAGAAACTATATAAATTCAAATTAATAACCAGGCCAACATAGAAAGCATTATCTAGGTGTTAGAAATTAATAAATGTTCCTGGGATGCAAATCAGGTTGTGTCCTATAAGCATTTATCTCTTATTATTTAATTTGCAGTGGCAAGTAATGAAGCCAAGCATGCACTTAGTTTAAAGCAGATGGACAGCAAACTCTGGAAAACAAGTTAACGGCAGAAGCAGGTATATCTGCACTACTCAATAGTCAAAATGGCCCCAAAAACAGTTACAGATGCATCATTTTCGTATTTGGATCCCTAACATGTAAATATACAATAATACCTATGGATCCTATGCACAGAATCTCTCTGTGAAAACAGGTTTTTTTCAGGAAGCAGATTAATAAGATATAAGTTACATGATTGTTACATGGAAACTTTCTTCTTTTTTTTGCCTTTTTTTTTTTAAGTTGTTGAACCTCATTGGAGCAAATCCACCTCTTCCCATTGCAGGTGCAAAGATCACTGCCCACAGCAAACCTAACACAGAGCAGGAGACCCTAGTAACTTTTCTACACAACCCAACTACGCTGCTTCACAGAACATCAGATCAGGGCAGAGTATGGGGGGAAGACCCCTATGTTTGCTTTGATGTTTCATCCAGAATAAGATAGTGTTGTCACATCACAGCTTAGCAAAACCAGTGGCTAAAATTACACAAAACTCTCATCGTACTTGAGCCTAGTAGAAGCAGAGAGTGAGTATATCTGCATTTTACTCTTCAAAAAGTACAACAGTACTTTTTCATTCGAGCACTTACATCAGCTATTGATACCACCTGGAAGGCCTACAAGCAGGTCAGCCCTGATGCCTGAAGACACAGTGGGCAAGATGAGATACAGGAAAAACAATAGTCCTTTATCCACTTCCTGGATACAGACAGGAGTAGCTAAAGAACAGGCAAGTCCTACATGCAAGTTTACTCTCAGATGTAAACCACTAAAGTGTTAAAAACTTTGTAGCAACAGATGAAACAGACAATTTTATATCAGTCAGAACAATATGAGCAGTAAATAGAAGCTCAAGTTCTTACTGGTATAAAATGCATTAGATCTTAAACTCCAGGCCAAAGGAAAAAAATATATTTAAAAAAAATTCAGTTAAGCAGTACTTCTTAGATATATTACCATAATCAATCAATGCAATCTTAGAAAGACACATACTAATCTCTATGGCTCACAGCTATAATTAACCCTATTAATAAATAATAACAAACAAAATGCCTAAATCTAGATTTTTTTTTAATTGCTTATGGAAGCCAATAAAGCACACACATTATCACACCAATGACTTCATATTTCCTGAAGCAAATTCACAAAAGATGTTTAATTATCTGTTACAGAGCAAGTTTGAAAGCAGAAAGAGAAAAGAAATTGTGTTCTGATTATTTCTTCTACACATTTAAGTAAAAACGTATTTCCCAGAAGCATTTATTTCTCTCTGCACTACTAGTCTTCTGGTGGTAACTCCCTGAGGCTTCCAATTTACCAAATCCCTTGTTATCAACACAAAGGTGCTCTCCTTTGTGTTGATAACGAGGACAATAAGGTTTTATTAGCAGCCTCTTCCTGCACTTCAAGCAGCATTTTTGCAGAGTCTGTCAATGGACCTCATCCCTCCTTTGTGTTTGTGCTCACTGCCCTGTGCACTGCTGTGGGTGAACTGCTTTTCCAGTTAGGCACCACATGACACTCATGGATCACACAGGTGAAATTTCTCTTGCTTTCAGGTTCTAAAAGGTGCTTTTTCAGCTCCAGAGTGTGTGTGGATTCCAGCTGTGTCGTCTACCCCACCTAATCCAGCTAGAAAAGCAAAGCAGAAAAAATCGTGCTCCTTTCCTGTGTTGCTTCCACTGTAGCTGATACTGAAACTGTGACTATATTCAAATTTCTTGTAACCACTTTTCAGACGCACATGCCTTGGCATCTCTCATATTTTCAAAAACACTATTATCACAGAAGGTGCCAAGTAACTGCACTGGTTTTTAAAATATTTTATATTAATATTAATTACATTATTATTTATAATATATAGTATAGGTACCTAGTGATATATAACTAAAATAATATTTAATATTAATTGTATTGATAATATATTCAACAAGGTGGCGCAGAAAATTTTTGAAAAGCCATTCCTTTGTGTTGGTTTATTATTTTAGAAACTGGAGCTTTTACACAGACAGTCAATTTCATATGTCTCAAAAAGAAGACAATAAGGTCCACAAGCTAGCATTGCCCTCTTTTTAGAGGGGCAAAAATCATAGAATCATAGAAACATTTAGGTTGCAAAAGACCTCTTAAAAGTCCAATCAGTAGCGCAGCACTGCCAAGTCCACCATGAAATCATAGACCTATGAATATTTTTTATTGGGTGGGACCTTAAATACCATCTAGTTCCAACCCCCACTGCCATAAGCAGGGACACCTGCCACTAGACCTCAGAGCCACATCCAGCCTGGCCTTGAACACCATCAGGGATGAGAAGCTCACAACTTCTCCAGGCAACCTGTTCCCGTGCCTTGTCATCCTCAAAAGAAAGACTTTTTTCCTAATATCTGATCTTAACCTGCCCTCCTTCAGCTTAAGGCCATTCCCCGTGGTCCTATCATCATATGAAAAGTCCCTCTCCAGTTTTCATGTAAACCCCTTTAGGTACTGGGAAGCTGCTATAAGGTGTCCCTGGAGCCTTCTCCTCTCCAGGCTGAACAGCACCAGTTTGGCTAGGTTAGGTAATAGCTGATAGGTTGGACTCGATGATCTCTAAGGTCTTTTCCAACCTTACTGATTCTGTGATTCTGTGATTCTCTCAGCCTATTTTCAGGAGAGGTGCTCCAGTCTTGTGATCAACTTTGTGGCCTCCTTTGGACTCACTGCAAAAGTAAATACCTTTCAACAGGTCAACCATATCTCAAAGTACCATATCTGCACATCTTTTTGAACACTTCCAGAGATGTTAATTCCATCACCTCCCTAGGCATTTTTCCCCAAAATCAGATCCAAACGCTATTTAAAACATTATTTCAGTTGATAGTCTTGCGCATGGCCCTGCTATCTGCCTATATACAGATGACCATATTTTCAAAGTTAGGTTTGCTTTTGGATTCTTCCATTAGGTCATAGCATTTACAGCTTTATGGCCCGTTCATCAAAGTGGATGAATGCTATCAACTACACATGAAGATACTAGGACCTCTAAAGTCTCATCTTTCTAGAACAAACTAAAGCAAAAGAAAGTGTGCTCGCAAAAGCCAGGTTAGGAAAAAGCCATAATTTCTGTCTTTATTCTGAAACGGAGATACACATCTGCCCAGTTTGTCTAGGTTACTGAGACTTTAATAATGAGATATTCTCTACCAAGATACAATATAGACATGGACCCTCAAAATGGGCTGTACCCTGTTTATACCCATTAGTTAGTGCTAGAGATGGTTCAGGGAAGCATTCAGCTCCCAACACCATGTCTGTAGCAGCTGGGAAACAGCAAAGGAACTCTGTATTCATCGTCTTAATGCAATCATATCATATCGTGTTGAGTGATTTCTTCCACCCCCATCCCCAGCATCATTACTCAGTGTCCCAAGGAATCACAGATGGCAGACCAGAAAGTGTAGTATGGTCATATAGTCCAGCCGGTTGAAGCAATACAGCATTTTCCTTTACAGTAACCTCTTGGTGGTAATTGCATCCAAGTCCACTTCTAAATACCCTTACTTATTCCTCTATGAAAGTGAAAAATAAAATCAGTTCTGTTACTTAAATGTAGAAATATTCCTGCTATATTTTTTTATGATGTGCCCTTGTAGCAGACATTAGAAAAAATAAAGAGGAGGAAATGGGTTCTGAAAACTTTTGGGACAGTTTTATAGAATATTATTGCAATTAATTCTCATAAAATCCATCTGCCACACCAAGGGGTGTGTTACCAGGAAACCATTTATAAAGTGCTCAGAAGGAGAAAGAAATTACAATCTCCCTTCTTTTTCTTTCTCACACTTCTCAACCCACCTTTCACAAAAAATGTGACCTTTTCCATGCAGACAGCGTACTACAGGGTTTTATGTCAAGTACCGTGCAGATTAGAGGACACGCTAGATACTACTACTAACCCCAAATGAGGTTTTTCCATCTGAATGATGCAATAGTCAGTTCTATGCTTCCTATAAGTTGTCATAGCAGGCAAAAACCTTTGTATCACACTGTAAACCTAACAGATGGACATGCAAAGCAACAATTTCTCTGTGCCTCAGTCTTGTAATTTGGAGGTAGAACAGAAGAAATAGAAACCTTTCTCCATAAGCCCTAGAAAAGAGGTGAGGGATGAGTAGGTTCACATAAGTCTCATGGCAATGGAGGAGTAGAAAGAGAATGTAAAAATACAGGATAAGTCACAAATATCTATGATAAAGCATTGCCCTCTTCTACTTTTTAAATCACATGTATTAATTCCTTTTACATCTCACCTATTTTAGATTGTATATGTCCAACACACACTGGGAATGTAATACCATCCTCCACAGTGAGTGGAGAGAATCAGACAATGGGATCATCTTCTACAGAAGCCTACTCTAACCTCATGTATTTATCATGAAGTGGACCCATTTAACTCACTGAAATTAGACTTCTGCTACTAATATCAGAACAATACTATCAGGCAAGATAAGTGTTCCCTAAGCATCATAAAAAAATTAACTCTAATTCTTTTCATCAACCTCAAAGGTCCTCTTTAAATATTTGTCATTTGTATAGTTTGATACTCACTCTTTTAAGGATAAACATCATGCAAGGAAGCTCCTCACTGCACCTAGCTGCAGTCTTTTCTGTAAGAGCTGTTGGTATGGAAGTGAGAAAAGCACGCCTTACATGCATCTATTCTTATCATGAAGATGGGTTAGGAAAAGGAAAAACATGTTGATAAGACAGTCAGGTAATATGTACCACATCTGAAATGTGCTGAAGTGTTGGAAATAAACAGTAAGGAAGTAATAATCAGACTTGCAAATTAATTCCTATTAGGTATTTTAAAAATATTTAGTAATGGCAGAATTATAGCAATTCTAGTGTATTTAAATAAAGATTGTTTACATTTCTAAACA
>WEKX01021077.1:5296-32171 GCA_013390025.1 Pitta sordida | reverse complement strand
CCAGCTAGACCATGTCACTAAGCTCCTCGTCCAGTCTTCTCTTAAACACCTCCAGGGATGGCGACTCCACCACCTCCCTGGGCAGCCCATTCCAATATGCAATTACTCTCTCTGTGAAAAACCGCTTCCTAACGTTAAGATTAAACCTCCCCTGGCGTAACTTGAGGCCATGCCCTCTCGTTCTGGTGTCGTCAACCTGGAAGAAGAGGTCTACACCCATCTGGCTGCAACCTCCCTGCAGGTAGTTGTAAACAGCAATGAGGTCCCCTCTGAGCCTCCGCTTCTCCAGACTGAACAGTCCCAGTTCCTGTAGTCGCTCCTCATAGGGCCTGCCCTCCAGTCCCTTCACCATCCTCGTTGCTTGAAGGCCATGGCAGCACGGAGAGAGCCCAGGCAAGAACTGAGCTGTTAACCCCCTCGCTGCCAGAGCAGCAGAAAACCCCCTAAACCATAACACTAATGTAAATTGATTGTGTGTCTAAGCCAAAAACTTTAAAGAAGAAACTAAATAGTCTATATCTCGATGATGAAAGTTTTGGCAGCACCTAGCCGAAGAGGGAGACAATGTTTTGGAGAAGAAATAGGACAAGGATGTATAAATTCTAATCATCTGGGAATGTTAGTCATATTAAAATGAAAGCCACTGAGGCCAGCTTTAACAGAACCCATATGTGATTTCAGGCAGAGTTTCTCACCTGTACTACTTTCAGTTGAATATGTAAGATTTGCATGAGTGGAAACATCTTAGGCTCTTCAAAGGAATTTCCATTGAATCATTCTCCAGTGACAGACATGGCTCAGCTCCCAGTTTGTATACCTACATACGTAAACCTTACCTAAACAAATCTGTGTACACTTCTGTCTACAAATAAATGTTTGCATGTAAGATTCGTGCCTCAGCTGCCACTGGAATCAGTGGAGATTTAATCGGTGAAGACCAGAGATGTTCATCCCATCACAATGAACTGAATCATGATGTGCCTCTTCCTACTAGACCTCTAAAAAGAACCAAAGATATTCATAGGTATGCACATCTTGTTTTCTGAATCTGAAGCTACTAAAGGAGTTTATTAAAGCTTTAACTTTACTTTTTTATATATATAAAAAAATGGCCTGAGATGGCATTTATTCTTATAGCTTCTCTGTGGTGCCACAAGTTTGCTTCAGTAACAAACTTAGCCAGCTGAGCTATGTCTTGGAGGGTTTATATTTATGGTGTACTTAGGAACTTTGCTAAGCCAGAGTTCAAAACACATGTTTAAGTCATTTACAAGATCAGGTCCTTGCTTAAATAAATGTGTGTGTTAATTTGAGCCTAATTGGCTTAATATTAACACCACATGACTATTAAGAATCGATTTGGTTTTAGCACAGAGCATCACGTACATATCTAATTTAGAAAGCTCAAAGAAATTGAATGCAAACAAGTCTGAGAGTGTAGCAGTGAAGTTACAAATTTAAGCACACAAGAGCCAGGGTACAGAAACAGCGTGGTTCTTCCAGCCTAGCAATCATAATTCAAATATATTGTATCTATATAATATTTTTATTACCAGTCAGACTATTAAATGCATACTTAAATCTATGCACGATATGCAATGTGGGCAAGTCTATTGTTATTCTGAAAACCAAAGCTTTTTCATTTCTTAATTGCAGTTTCATGGCACAGCCAAGGTTTTGTGTTTAATTTATACAGGGATTTCTGTGGTCCTTCGAGCTGTTAATAGAATGGATTCACAAAGACCCCTACTATAAGGAAGGTAAGGCTGGTAAGAATGCTATTCATCATACCACCTTTCATCAGCAGGATTAAAAGAGTTTTTATCTACATTTTGCAAAAGGGAACAGAGTCACAAAGCGATGACCTCATTTAACTACTGCTGAGCAGCAGGCCAGTGGAAGCAGTAATAATAAAATCAAGGCCACCCAGGTCCTAAACCAATGCCTCCAGTGAGGCACAGGGTAGGTTATGAATCAAATATCTATATATACTTAGATCTGACTTTACAAGGACAATATAAATGTCCAGGGCCAGAACCAAGGCATATCTACTCCTAGGACCTGCTGGTTTCAATAGGCATAGATGCAGCCTCTCAGTATATCAAAAGTGTTAAACATATTCCTGCAAAAGATCTCCACACACTCCATTATTGACAGAATTTAAGATTTCTTTTTATCCCTTTTCCCCCCCTACTTCTTCTCCACCCCCACCCCTGTATTTTTGCTTTGCTAGAAAACAGCAAGAAAACAAAATCCATTCCAAGCATGATGTAAATGAAACTTGTATTTTGGTGTAATCTCAGGTTTCAGTTTGTCTGAATGTCAAAAAATTAGATCAGTTAGCATTGTAGTTTCCAGCCTGGCACCCATTAGCGAAACACCTAGAGACATATCTTACTTGATTTCTGCAGCAACAGAGCTATACAAGGGCTATCTGGAAGGGAAGGGAGATGAGCACAAATCTAGTAAGTCCCAAGAAAGAACTGCAATTTTAAAATATCCGTGTCTGACCACAACAAAGATCTTGCTCAAGGCTTCTGTGAAATAAATGGAAAAAAGGATTTGTTATCCCAAACCTAAAGGCCAGGGCCAATCCATAAGTGACCCAGAGAGCTCTAGGGCACCTTCAAACATTACATGGCAGGTATTACAAAATCCCACAAGTCCCACAGGTCAAATATCTCACTTTGCTTTGTGCCATGAGACCCATGGCAATCTTGTTTCTCCCTTAACCAGTTACGAAGTTCTGGCTGACTGTCCTCAGTGCTTTGGGTGGGGCCTTTTGTGGTCCATCACTCAGTGACCTGAGAGCTTGGGTTGATGAAATTGATGTTGCTATCCACCTTTTCTTTGAGTTTGTGAATTTGGAGGTTTAATTTGTTACTTCTGTTTGTTGTCCTCATCTCACAATCTGGATGGCGTTAACCAGATACCTGCACAAACCAGATATGCTTTATTCCACATGTCCATACCACATGTACCCTAATTTGAGATTAGTCCATGTGGAACAGGGTTAAAGTGGCCACTTAAGGGCTGAGGCTCAATGCTGTACTAACATTGCAAGAGGCTTCCTAGACTGGTGTTCACTTCTCCTGTTTATATTAAACACCATAAAATGACATTTACCCCATCTGAATACAGACAGGAGCAGTACATATCTCCTTTGGGTGATCTAGACCACCTGGAAAAGGACTTATCCTGTACATCCAGCTTGCTGTTGGGCTCACAAGTGTGAGTGAATGAATAGACTAAGTGCTGATCAGAGGAGCTCCCATCGGGCCAGTGTTCAGGCATGAGCTCAGACTTCTGGGGAGAAGAGACAACAACATCTCTAAAGCCAGAGTGTATCTGTTATCTTGCCTGAGCTTTCTGAGCTTGTTACTTGGTGCAGCTCCAATGTGGAGCAGCTGAGCACCGCAGCACACCCTGGGCAGCCGTTCCCCAGCAGCGCTGCAGTGCCAATGGTTAGTGCAATGCCCGCAGTAGATTAGCTCAGCTGGCAGTGGTGGCAGCTCCTGGGCTTGTAGTAACCACAAACTCAGCGTGTGTGATTGATGTCACCTGGATTTCACTGTCTGCGGGATTGGCATCAAGTCTGGGAAGGTGATATGAGCTTTCTCTGAATTTTCCTACTCTTTTCCTTAGAGGATAGAAAGGCCTTCTGAAGGCTTATCGCAGTATCACAGTATCACAGTATTAGCAAGGTTGGAAGAGACCTTGGAGATCATCAAGTCCAACCCATGATCCAACAGCAACCCATCGTCTGAACCATGTCACGAAGTGCCTCATCCAGCCTATCCCCAAACACCCCCAGGGATGGCCACTCCACCACCTCCGTGGGCAGACCACTCCAGTGACGGATCACCCTTTCAGTGCAGAATTTCTTCCTAATATCAAGTATAAACCTCCCCTGATGGAGCTTGAGACTAAGCCCTCATGTTCTGTTGCCAGTTGCCTGAGAAAAGAGACTGAATGCTGCCTGACTACAACCTCCTTTCAGGTAGTTATAGATAGCAATAAAGTCATCCCTGAGCCTCCTCCTCCCCAGGCTAAACAACCCCAGCTCCCTCAATCGCTTCTCACAGGTCTTGTGCTCCAGTCTCCTCACCATCCTCCCACCCTGAGAAAGGGCATATGAACCATCTTATAGAAAAGACTCTCTCTATCTTGCTTATAGGAAGACCTCAAATAGCAGTGACTGGTTGATCTATTTGACAACAGGTAGCAAAATGAGAAGAATCCCACCTTAATCTGGAATCAAATTTTAAATCTGGAGGAGTTCATGACAGGCACCAAATCTGTGTGCTTTGTCTTATCATAAGAAACACACTATTCTATGTCCTTTAAGCTAGTTGTTAACAGTTTGCTATGCATTTCCTTGTGCTTAGCCTAAAAAGAGAAGATATCTATCATAGTCACTGTTGCACCATGCCTCTATTTTAGTTAGATTTTTTTTTACATTTCTTTAGCAAACAGGTTGCAGCTTTAAGATATGAACATGGTCTCTAATTTCGGGCTCAAAAATGGGGAGAAAGAAATATATAATGGGTTGTCATCTTTCTTTAAAAAGGTAAATGCATCAGAAGAGAAAATAAAGACACTATTGGTGTGCATAGGAGACTTCAGAAGCATTCAGATAATACTTACATCTGCTTTAATGATTCCATTTAAGCTGTCATTTGCAGCATTTACCTTGCAGCATTCAAAAGCAACTACACTTACATGTTCTCAACAGACCAGTGCCAGTCTCAGATAGAAAGGGGGAAAAAAAAAGAAGTAGAAAAGAGAGGAAAATGAAAAGTGCCATGCAGTATGTTTCAAAGAAGAAATTCCTTGCAGAAAATTAGCAGTAATTTTGAGGCCTCGACTGTTGAAGAGAAATAAATTTCAAGAGAAAAGTGAGCAGTAACACAAGGCAGAAATAAAGACAGTCTCTTTACAAGGCTTAAAGGAGCACAGGAAAATATTTTGAAGCAGGAATTCTGGAATCAGGGTGCTCTTCTTCGTTAAGACCCTGTATAAATCACTTTACCACCTTTGCCTTGGTTGATTTGTACTTCTGGGAGCTGTGATGACATTGGTGCTGCAGAGCTCAAGTTTACCTCCACAGGTGGAGTCTCTTGGGTGCAGCTCTGGGCTGGAGCCTGGTTTTGGTTCACTGCTGACACAGCCTTCCTCCACGGCCTGAGGCAAGCTGCTCAAACTGCTTCCTTGCAGCTATTACAGAGGCACTCTTGGCATGTGCTGTGTTGTGATTTAAACCCTTCCACCATCCTCTCAGCTACAGATTGTCTTTTTGTGATGCCCAGAGCCATGAGCAAGGGCTACATGAGTTGGATAATTCTGTCTTAGAATCATAGAACTGCAAGGGTTGGAAAAGATCTCTGTGGTCATTAAGTCCAACCACAGATAATAAAATCATAGACTCATAGAATGGTTTGGACTGGAAAGGACCATATTACCATCTAGTCCAAATCCCTGCCATGGGCAGGGCCAACTTTCACTAGACCAGGTTGCTCAGAGCCCCATCCAACCTGGCTTCAAACTCTTACAGGAATGGGAGACCATCAAGTCCAACCAGTCTCTCATCTGCAAAAATAGGTGAAGAATAACATCACCACTGTCTCCAAAACTTGCACCATTCATGAAACAGCCTGAAATTGAAGATCTTCCAATTTCTGTCCTCCTGAGTCTGTTTACTCCTCTATTTCACTCTCATAAGATCCCACCAGAAGTGCTGGATCCAGCTCTGTGTTCCTTAGCACAGAACCTGTTGGAGCGAGTTCAGAGAAGGCCACGAAGATGATCCAAGGGCTTGAGAACCTCTCCTATGAGAAAAGGCTGAAAGAATTAGGTTTGTTCTGCCTTGAGAAGAGAAGGTTCCATGGAGATCTCAAAGTACCTTTCAGTGCCAAAAGGGGCTCCAAAAGAGATGCTGAGAAACTTTGGACAATGGCATGCAGTGGCAGGACAAGGAGGAATGGCTTCAAACTTAGGGTGCACAGATTTAAATTAGATATTATGTAGTAAGAAATTCTTGATTCTGAGGGTGGTGAGGCACTGGAACAGGTTTCCCAGAGAAGCTGTGGATGCCCCATAAGAGGAAGTGTTCAAAGGGACTCCACTCAAAGTGGAAGGGATTCTGAGCAACCTGGTCTGGTGGAAGGTGTCCCTGCCCATGGGAGGACCTTGGAATTATGATCTTTAGGTCTCTTCCTACTCAAACCATTCTGGGATGCTATAACAATTGATTCATGGAAACAGTCGCTTTGCTGTTGGTGAGTAGCTCTTCACTTGCAGAATGCTAAGTAATGAACACAAGAGATGAGATGTTCATTCTCATTTTGGTACCATGGAAATAGGGGGCAAAAACACTAAAAGATGTTTCTCTTTATCTAAATAATAAAACAGAAGAATATGGTGGATGTTACATATTCATTGAAACATTTCCTTACCCTGTACCTCTTTGAAGAATTCATTTATAACCAGACATTTTTTTTTAAATTTAAGTCCTGTGTTTATGAAGTAAGTGGAATAGATGAGTTAAATACCAAGGGACCTCCCTAGGCCATGGGGACATTAGTGACATCCTGCTGCCTGCAAGACACATGCTCCAGCTACAGAAATGTGTGAAATTAGGAACACCACTTTCTTTTCTTTCTTTTTTGGACCCCTTCCAAATTCACCTCTATCTTCTCTCTCTGGATTCAAACCAAAGACAGTAGATGCTGCAGTGTGTATCCTCAGGAGCACCTCTGCAGATTAAATGCCTGCAGCTATTGTGCATCCAAAGTCTCTGCTGAAATATCCTTTCTGTGACAGAGGAAAATTAAAAATCTAAATACAGAATGGAGCCAAATTACCTACTCTTGGTAGGGGAAGTTTGACATATCATTACAAACTGGTTTTCCTGTGCTTTTCCAATTTAGTGTGCCTGGATTTTCTTATGAAAAAGAGAAAAAAAATAAGGAAAAAAGACAGACAAACAAGCCAGAAGAAAAGAAAAGTAAGTGGTGATTTTTTATCTCTGGAGCAGGTGTGAAGTGGACATTGTCACGCAAATTTTTGGGGTTTCCAGACTCTGGTAAGGATTGTAGTATCCAGAGCTTCCTATTCAACTAGATAAGGGTCTGAGCCACTGCCTGGAGTTTCCCCTGGAGTGGCCCTGGGAGCTGCTTCAGAGGAAAGCACAAGAAGCCCTGCAGAAGACAGATATGGAATAACTGGCCTACAGGGAAGCTTATTCCTCGGCTTCATTAATTAGAGGCTAGCTAAAGCCTCAAAGCATAAGGGTTTATATCCTGGGACCAAGCAGTGATGAGAAAGAGCTGGTAGTCTCTGTCTGGGTTGGGAAATGGCTTCTCAGGCAGGAAATATCCTGGGAAATCTCTTTGCCGTCGAAAAGCAAGGTATGGTGAGATCCTCTGGAGTTTGCACACGTCTGCAAAACAGTTCAACCCTTCCAGAGGGTCTGGCTGGGTCTTGTTTTTGGGTCTCCCTCCTTGAGGCTCTGCAGGAGGGGCTATCACTGCTCCCAATTATGGCTAGCTACCCGAGGTACTGGAGATGAGAAACTGGCAACAAGTATCCATTCATTCCATTAATTCTGACATGCCCTACACCACCAGTAAGTGGCCATGGCAGAGTTGTTGAGGCAACTGTCTACAGCAAGCAAGAACAATCTGTCCCTGTTCAGCTTTCATCACAACATTAAGGGTGAGCTATGCATTTCAGGTCACTCATTCCCTGTGGTATCCTGAGTCAGAAAACTCTTGAAGGTATTTCAACCTTAAATGTTGTATGTAGAAATGATAGACCAAAATGCAGAGGGTTTTTTAATCAGAAAACTTGAAGTTAATATTAGCATGTTGCTGGAGCAGCTAAAAAAGAGATCCATGTTTTCTATAAAGTGCAGGCAATCTAAGGTTCTCAGAACAGGAGGGCCATTTTTTATTAGTTCAAAGTAAACTTTTCACAAAAACACTTCTTGTATATAACAGCAATTTGAAACATGTAAAATGTTTTTAAAGAAATGGAAACATTTTCTATTTATTGCCAGATTTTTTTTTCTTGAGCAAAACTTTTGCTCTGCTCTGCTTTTTTTTCAGGTTGGAAGTGGGGCTATCTACAGCTCAAAGCAGAAAAATAACTGTTGCAGACTTGCAATGTGCTTAATGAAGGAGGACATCTGGTTTCTATGCAATGCTAATTTAAAGTATTCAGCACTTTGACAGGTGGAGCCTGGAATTGAAGTGGGTGGTGAGGAGAGTGGGAAGCATGGAGGAGACTGAGGGAGGAGGTGCTAAGAATGGCCAGCTCATGACAGCAGGGAGATCTTTCCTTCTGCAAAAGAAAATATTAAAAAGATATTGTTACCATTTATGTTTCATCAAAAGAAGATTTTCCAAAACTACTTGTAATGGAATTTTTTGAGAACTTTGTATATAGCTATATAAATATGTTTAAATCAATTCCAGATTTCATCAGTTTAAACTAAATGCCGGCCTCTTTAAGAAACTATTTTCTCCTTGCCTTCACAATGCAAGACAGAAAAAAATAAAAGTAAAAAAGAGAATAAGCAAACTCCTTTTCCTCTGAAACTACCTTCAAAATGCAATCTTTCAGTATAATAAAAAGTTCTGCAAATATTTGCTTAACCAAAACCCCATCTTTTTCTTGGGAAAACATACATAAACAAAAGTACATAAACCAAACTGATAAATACAATTGACCTGCTGTGATATTAACTTAGACCTGATTGATTTAATTTCTGATGGGCCACAGGAACATTTGTGTGTAGTGAGTGATGGTTATGACCTGCTGTAGCACCTGGATTGCAGATTGGGACTGCTCTGGGCTTTTCTGCTCTTCTTCACTTTGTCCAACTGTGAAATCATTAGTTAATGGCAACGGGCTCTTACCAGGAAGGGAGTACATGTTATCCCAGGCACAGAGATGGAATAAGTATGAGCCTTCTAAGCTCAAGATCTATGAGATATTGGGGGAAAAAAACAAACAAAAAAAAAAGAGAAAGGTAATTTAAAATATTAGTTATTTATTCTAAACAGGCACTTAAAAGACAAATTCCAAGACTACATCCAAGCAAGCTTCTTCCAATACTGAATTGTGAATTTTAAAAAATGGCTTGCTCTCTCTTTTGTGATTGCTAATTTGGTATCTGGTTCACAAAATTGAGCATGAGCCACTGGAGACACTTACTCTGACAAACTCAATCCTGCTGGGACAATTTGTCATTCAAAAGCCAGCAGAAGAATGGGTTGAGGCACAAAATGAGCAATTCATCCCACTCAGAGATCATGGAGATGATCACAGAATATCACAGAATATTCTGAATTGGAAGGGACCCACAAGGATCATCGAGTCCAACTCTTAACACTGTCTCCCTGGCAGGAATCAAACCCGGGTCTCCCACACGCCAGGTGGGGACACTTACCACTGTATCCCTCCTACTTCTCAGCCCTGGAAGGTTGTTAGATCTAAGAATGGATTCAGACCTTTTGTTTGTTTGTTTTATTTTTTTTAGATAAAATTTTCTGTCTGCAAAATGGCAGACCTGAATTTAGATTGGTCTTAAAAGTTTATCAGTGTGGGATGATTGCATGCTTTTTCCAAGCTTTGATGCCTGTCCTCTCTCTAATTTTTTTAATCAGGAGACTGCCCACACCATGCCGTTCATAACTGCCTGAGAGAGCTGTGACAAGTAAATTTCAATCTCTCAGCGGAGCTGATATCCTTAGAGCTGCAGGAGCAGTCATCATGAAGGGGAAAGCTGTGAATGCCAATAAATTATTGAAGAAAGCAGGAGAAATATTTCCTTCTGTTGACACATCGGCATTCACCTTTGGGAATGTAATCATGGGAAAGGTAGGCAATCTTTTGTCATAGGGACCTTTTGCTCAGAGAATTCAGTCTTTTTAAAACCATGGCAAGGAGACTGCAAGCTTTCAGTGTGGAAGGAATATTTAAGCTCTAGGACATCTTCAGACAAACGTGTTGCTCAGAAATGACAGTGACACTGAATCAACCCTGCTGCACATTAAAACCTGTTTGGTGGCACAACAGGAGGTTTGTGGGGTAGAAGGCAAACCCCTCCTGCTCCATGACCATGTGTGCCAGGATCTGTTCAGGAATGGGATTGTTTTCTATGAATAAAACAAGGCAGCCTTGAAAAAAATCAGAGTATAATCATGACAGAATGCAAAACTCAAATGAGGGCAGGAGGCAGAAGCCAATGGAAACCTTTTAGTCTAAGACAAAGAATGAAAATGGCATGTCTTCCAGAAAAGACCATTCCTTCCCTGTTGAGTGTACCTCAGGGAAATTGTTAAGAGCAGGACTGGAGATCTGGGATTGTGCAGGAGTTGTTTCTTCTCGCCTGAAACTGGCGCTCTCCCTCCTTCTGCCGTCACTGACAAAAACAAAGCTTCCCAGGCCCAGCAACAAGAAGGATTTTCTCCTCTGAATTTTTGAATTCATTAGCACTGATGTTTTATTCCAACATCAGAAACGGCAGGGAAATACACCCAGGAGCTCCCTGGATTTAAATCCACACAATCAGCTCCAGTTTTGTTTAGACAAGATGAGTGAATAACCCCCCTCCTCAGCATCATATTTGGCTCAAATCACCAATTTACTGGTTTACAAAATCTAAAACTGCCCCTCCGGCAAATTAAGGGATTACGTCAATCACTCAAGTCCAGTCTACCTGACAACAGCACGCAGCAACAGGGCAAAAGGTTTGATGCTCTGCTGGAATGTGATAAGGAGAAAATGCCAAATGACACATAAGCAAAGTTATTACCAGCGAGATGAAGACAAACTGGAAGGAGTTCAGAGAAGTGCAACAAAAATGATTAGAGAGCTGGAGGGGTTGATTTACAGGGAAGGTTTTACAAGAACAACCGTCAATATGCACAGCAGGGCTGAACAACATCTGAGGGGGAGAGGGAGCCCATTGCTAACGTCTGAACAGCACAAACACCCAGGGAGGAACAAAATTACCCCAGGGGGAAATAACTAGGATAATGGGTTGAAATTAAGAGGAAGAAGATAAACATCAAAATAACTTCTCAGTGGAAAGACAGTAGAATAATCTAATACAGGAAGACATAGAAGTCCAAACCAAACAAGCCTATAAATTCCTTCCCAGAGAACCTGCAGATAAAGGCATCAGCAACAATTAGCTTTAAAAACCCAGTATTTCTAAACATTAAGTATCAGAGCTTTCAGAGGAAGACAGGTGTGAGAAGTCATTTAAAAGGGATATTTTCCAGATAATTCAGTGACAACTTTCTTGCTGCTCAAAACCATGTTAGGGAGGAGATGGAGAAGAGCCCTACTTTCAGTTTAATGCATGAAGTGAGCTCACTGGAAACTCCTCAAAGTGCAGTTTTTGGCAATATGATCACTATCATACTCCCTGATGAATAGTTTCCCTATTAAGATAGTGTGTTTAAATCTTCCTTCAATCTAGAGTGACTGGAAATCAACAACAGATAGTGGCTGCTTGGTAGAAGGTGTGACATGAGTTAATGCACTCAGTTGGATTTCTACTGGCTATTGGACGTGTGCTTGCAATAGAAATGCTTTGAACGGCAGGATCAGCATTACATTAATGTGTACACTGCAATCTTGCCAAAGAAATCCAGAAGGGGGTGGAGACTAGTAATGAACTGCACGTTCACCTCTGGAGTGAATCCTTTAGCAAGTAAACTTTACCTCTTGGGCTCTGAACCTCATCTACGTCTCCATAAAGCAAAGCAAAGCAAAGCCAAGCAAAGCAATTTAGTGTATTTCCTCAGCCTGCTAGAAAAACCTGCAATTATAGAAAAGTTGCATTACAGAATGATCGTTTGTTAGACACATTTTTTTGTAGAACTCATTTCAGGCTGGTTCTTAAGCAGGAAAGGCCGGAGTGCTTTGTTGCATGTGACCTAATATATCTGTTTGTACAGAAGGTAGTAATAGGTGCAATGAGCAAGGAAGTAGCATGGAAATCTGCTGCTGGGAAGAGTGGTATTTGAAGGTCTGGCTGAGCAAAGCCGCTTAGGCCATTTCTAGTTTATTGTTGTTACACTTTGGTGTGGCTTTCCAGTAATTTATAGGGGTGTTTGTTGAGTTCATGAGCTCTTGAGACCTGCATCCAATAAAATAGTGATGTACTTTCTCTTGACTGAAGGCAGAGGCATATATCATTGCATGCAGTGGATCTGATATCATTTTATGCCAGATGGGGAAAAAAGCTGTGAGGCTCTAGCTTAGTCAAAAGAAGAGGAAAAGTTAAAAAAAAAAAAAAAAAAAAGGCAATAAAGGACACTGCGGTGTGAAGGGCACTGTCTTGTTTCTAGTTTCTTCAGCTTGACACATAAAGTTGGGAGGCAAAGAATTTGGTAGATTAATCTTTAATCTTATCCTTTTCTGGAAGATACCATATTAGTTTATGATCTCTTCCTGAGCTTGATATGAAACCACAGAAGTTAATGAACAACTATTAGTTTTACCATCATTTATATACGCGTATATATTCCCATAAATTTTCATGTGTATTTTAACATTTCTAAGATGGAGAGTACTAATCCTTGTGCCCTTGGAGTGTTAACAACAATATCCTTTTAAATTTAATTAACATTTTAAAAAGTTGCCTCTACCTCTACCATTAGCCTCTTCCCCTCTATCAAACAATAACTGATGAATAAGACTTGGTTGATTAGCTATACAGAAGGGGAAAAAAAATCACCAAGAGTGAGGTTTACTCTTAAAATAACTTTTCTTTCCACCTACAGACTAGTCTAGACATGCAACAGTCAGCCAGCATGCAGAACAATCCCATCATGCAGGAAACAACCTGAAAAGAATATAAGTTTCTAGAGTGACTATGTGCATTTGTACAAAATAAATACAAAAATCTCCTTCTTGCAAGAGACAAAGCCAGCAGTGCCTTTCCGGGCTTTCTCAGAAGTCTCAGCTCACTCACACAGCGAGAAATGGGACCCAGAAGCCTCTCTGATGTCCTATTGCTTGGCAGCTCATCCCACAGCAATGGCTTAAAGACACTCTTCAGATGTAAACACTGCTGATCCCAGCTGATGACAACTCAACTAACGACCTCACAGACGCCTTCCACCGAGGCTGGGGCAGAAGTGATGTGGCTTTTTTGCGACTTCAGGGGGGCAAATATTTGTATTGGGTGAAGGTTTGGTTAACTTTCCATTGCCCTGGGGCACAGGGGTGAGGTATCCTGCTTGCACACCAGCACGAGCTTCTCCCTGGCACCTGCAGGAGGTGATGCTGGTGGAGTTGCAGACAAATCCCAGCATACCCTGATTTGCCAGTGGTCGAGGGTGAATGGTTCTGACTACAGGCCATTTGAAGGGAGAAGGGATGAGTGGAAAGTTTTGTTTTGTTTTGTTTGTTAAATTCGTCTCGGGATTTCCCTGTGACTGCTACCAGCAGAAAGTGTTAGTATATGAAATATTTAACATAAACTCTGGGACTGTAGTAAGTCTTCTGACTGTCTGACTTCTGCTGAGATTTCTTTAGCTGACAGTTCACAGAATCATGGAATATTCTGAGTTGGAAAGGACTCACAAGGATCATCGAGTCCAACTCTTAAACAGCACCACTGCCTCCCCGGTGGGGAATCAAACCCCTGGTCTCCTGCGTGAGAAGTGGGGACACTCACCACTGTACTAAAGTGGATTTTGTTCACCTTGCTCTGTGACATGCATTTTCTGATCCTCAACTGTACCTCATGGTGACCCCAAAAAGCAGCTTTAGTGTGAAAACATGAGGCCTTAAGAGAAAAGGGCTCTTGTGTGGTGAAATCAGTTAGAATTTCCAGCTTATAATTTCTATTGTTAAATCAGTTTTAAGAAATATATAGATAATACAAATCATCTATTATTACAGATAGTACAGTTAATTTGTAACTCAGTTAATTAATTAATTAATGGTCATCTTTGATCTGTCTTTACCTCCTTGCTTTTTTGTTACTCTTTTTGTTCAGCAGACCAATAAACCCCACGTTGTTCCTCAGAGGCAAAGCCTTAAAGGGATCACGGACTATTATGCATTCTCCAGCTGTACTTTTCCCCTCCATCGGAAATCAGGGAGCATTTCTAATACCAGCTGCAAACACAGCTAAGTACAAATAAATGTTGCCTTGAAGAACTTCTAAGGCAAATGTGGAGATGGAAGAAAGGAAGCTGCTGCCGAGAGGAGGAATCAAGGTGCAATAAGGTTAACTGGCTTTCTGGAGGTTACTCGGGAAGTCTAACACTGAGCTGAGAAGAGAACCAAACTCTTCTGAGTCATCGTCTCCTGACAAGCCCATCCTTCTTCTTTTCCTACTAAATGGAACAATCCTGCATTGGTTGTGGTATAATGGTCTACATGACCGGGTAGGTCTTTTCCATTTGCAATGTCTATGATGAGAGTAATTCTGTTTAATGGGGATGCAGTCAGCTGGTGCCAATGGTTAAGTGTTGCTTAACCAGGTGTTAAATAGGTATGAAATTCCAAGCTCTGGGCTTTGAATGCAGAAGTTGCCAAATGAAAATGAAAATAAAATAAAATAAATAGCAAAAGGGAAGGGGGTGGGGTGGGGAAAAGAGAGAGAAGAAAAAGGAAATGCCCTGGAGTATCAGATCCATGTGCTTACATACATTCAATCTGTTGTTTTTCTTCTACTCCCAGGTTTCCAAGGGGCTTTAAACAGCATGTTTACTTAATAAGGTTAACATACTATACATTATCCAGCTCTATCTAAGTACATTCCTCCTCCATGCTTTCTTTTTTTTAAAAAATACGTATAGGCAATAGCTGTTTTCTACTCATCTGTCACTTTCTCTTGCCATGTCACCTTTAATTCCCTGTTGAAACTCACTCTTGTGGTGAAATTTCTTTCTGCTTTCTCTTTGACATATTTATTTAGTGTCTAGCAACAGGACTAACAGGACTAGCAATTTTATGCAGGCATCGGGCAAGTGATAGACTCCACCTCTTTGCCTTAAGTTATTTCCTTAATGGTTTTTTAAAACTATCTTAGATGTTTCTATAGAAAGCATATCTTGTGTCTTTATAAATGTTACTTTTCTAAAAGATGTTTTTCAAGTGATATATAATATTAATTCATAGTTGATCTACATTCAAGATGGCTCTTCATCCTCACTTGTTTTTTCTTTTTAATGGAAGAATCTCACAAACTCCTTTTACTTATGCTGGGGAATCTCACACTCGTCCATTTCCCACATTTCTTCCCTTCAAAACTTTAAAGTTTGACACATCTGAAATCCATAAATTATTTCACAGCCATCAGTGTTTCTTCACAGGTTAAATTATTTAATGGCATTGTTTTATTGAAAGGTTCAGATTAGCTGCTGACACTTATTGACAGGAGGAAACACATCCTTCCACAGGAATAAAGCATATTTCTTATTAAAGAAGGGAGTGATGCAGGAATGTGTTCCTGTCTTCTTCTCTCATGAAGAGCAGGAAATGAAGACATTTGGCCCTTTAAATGACAATGTGCCATGGTGGCATGTAGCACTGTTCTTTATTCTCTCCCTCTCTCTCTTTCTGTTTCTGAAGGCCTTATTTTAACATATTCATCTCATTTTTTCTATCCTCCAGATTCTAGTCTTAAACAGTAATTGCCCCATGGAGAGTGGAAGATTAAGGGATCTCAGCTGAAGAATGAAATTCTAAGCTTTAATTTCATGGGTTTCATTATGCTGCTGGAGCCAACTTCCCAAGGATTTGCAAAGCCCAGCAGGCCTAGAGCTCCCCTGTCCTCATCCAAATTCACACCAGAGTGGTTTCCTTCCACTGGGTGAGTCTGGAGGCAGATGCATGAGCAATACCAAACATCTGACTTGTATTTTGCTTTTCCTTGGCAAGCAGCAGTTTTATCTCTGGTTGCTACAGGAATTTGCTACTGTTAGGTGCACGAGAGAAAAAAATTGCCGAACAACAGAATACAAAACTCTTATTAACAGCACTGAGCCCACAAGTTCAATCAAAAGAAAAATAAAGCACACCCATGCACACATGCTCATATACATAAACAGAGGCATGTTATTTTAGCACGAGCACTTCTATTCCTTGATTTCAGCTTCACTGTGCAAAATTCGACACTTCACTGCAATGCTAGAGAGAACAGCACAGGTCTTCCTTGTAAGGGTGTTATGAATTCAATGTTCTTGTTGTGTTGGGTTTTTTTCCAGAAATTTCCTCGAAAAACCTGACTGAATTGGGAGTTTGACCCCAAATTGCTTACAGAACCACCAGAGCAGATCCCCACATGTGTCGATGCTCTGCTCTGCTGATGTGGCTGTGTATCCTCATTGAGAGAAGTGTGCCAAGGTGAAAGAAGCCTTTTTGAGAGATTTGGGTCTGTGCAAATGGTTGGGGAGCAGGTGCTCTCTTTGGGACTGAATAGTCATGATGGAACATGCAGCAGAGACTGGCCTGGGCATCACTTTGAGATCCTCAGCCAAAATGCGAGGGACTGAATCTTGTCTACACCTTTATTAGTTGGACAGGAAAACAAAAAATATAGTCCCCTCCCCTTGTTCTGTTCAGCAGTATCTGCTACACCTTGTACACTTTAAAATGTTGCCTTCTGCCTGCATGGTTCATCTCTGCCCTAATAATTCAAATCTATACAAAGCTGTACAAAAAAGTAATAAAGTTCATGGTGGCTTTGCAGCAAGTATGTTTCTGCAAACCACTTCTTGCACAGACCTTCGGTGCTGCAATCCCCTGATCACCAGAGCACAGAGAAGAAAATACAGAAATGCATTATAGGCAGCCTTTTTGACTCAAGAAGCCATGAAAAAAAACCCCAAACAGCCTATTCTACAAATGTTTTGTCCTTTCTCTTAAGCCAGGAAACATTTTGGTTAATGAAAGAATTTTTTAAGCAGGCTCTTAATGACATTTTTACTCTGAAGATTTTTTTTCCGCCTACAAAAGCTTGTAGAAGAATTTGGAAAATAATTTTGTTTGTGCATCTACATGATTTTTCGTCCCTCAGTTTGTGGTGTTTTTTTTTTTTTTGTTTGATGGTTTTGAGGTTTTGTTGTTTTTTAATTAAATAAAAGAGAAAATAAGAAAAAAGAAGCAAAATAATAAAGAAGCAGAAGAATGAAGAAGAAAAAAGAAGAAAGAAGAAGAAAAATGAAAGTTTAGTCTTGTAACTTCCGGAAGATGAGGTCAGATTTCCTCTTTGTCTGAAAAATACAGGGGCTTGATGTTGTGTTCCCTGCTCATGTGAGAGAGCTACATGCTGCTAGAACTAGTGTCAGACCCATTTGCTTTTCCTACAAGTCTTGTGAGAAACTCTACCCTCAACCCTCTTCCCACAGCATATTGTCATGCAAAAATAAAAAGACAGGCAAACAAATAAACAAAGTAAAAATCCAAAACAAAACCACAGCAAAACATGTTTGTCTGAAATATACCTAGTGGTGTTGGGGTAGGAGGAAGAGGGGTCCCTGGATAATGGCCCTATCGTCCAAGATGCTGAGCTCCCTTTTCCTCTTCTTAGAGCAGAGGATGCAGCCACAGCTGAGCAGGCTGTCCGGGTACTTGATACCCTGCTGGATGAGTCCCCAAGAAGAAAAGCAGAGAAATGACAGAAATGGAAAAGGATGCTAAAGCTGCTGTTTCATTCTCCACTGATTATATCTGTTCTCTCTCTGATCTGAAAGGAAAACATCTATATTTCTGTAGGACAGCTTAATGCACCCATGATCGGATAATGTGCATTACAGACTTCTTTGCTATTCTCAGAAGAGTGCCCTAATGCCCTGCTTATACGTAGGACACACACATCTGTGAGGAAAAATACCGTGTCCTTCAGCTTCATCTTGGATTTGTTCGAAAAGTAACTCTGGGCTCACAGCCTGCCTCGCAGGAGTGCAAGTGAGAAAAAAGCAGCAAAGCCCACGTCTCCCTGACTTTTAGGGTAAAAATGACATTAGTATGGCAAAGCTTCTTTCAGGACTTCATCATTTCCACCAGCGGAAACGAGACGAAGGCCCCAATCACATATGTGCTCAGACATGCAGAAGCAAATGCCAAAATGAATTAACTGGAATAGCTCTATTAATTTATGCCTCGGCAGTAATGACCTTAAGACACAGAAGAATTATATATTAATTTGTTTCTAGTGTATAACGCTGCTAAGTTAACACATTTAGGAGAACACACTTCCCTCGCCTCCTGCTGAGGAGGTAAATGAGGCAGTATCTACTGGTGACAAACCAGACCAGCTTTCCACTAGATGGCAGCTGGTGCCTGCACAACCTCCAGGCATATTTTGGTGCAGCAAATTTTTTTTTTTCCCAGTGCTAATCATCTCACAAGCTGGAAAATGGGCCATTTCTCTCCTCCCTCTCCCCCTCTTTGTTGCTCACTTATTGGGGAGGAATGGGAGAGGATAAGGGGAGGGGGGGGATCATTTGACCAGCATGATTTTGTATCAGTCCTCCATCTGCTGCCGAGCTGGCCTGATTTTTTTAAGCCAACATTGGCTCTGCGTGTGCAATGGGAGAGATAAGAGCTTCTGTGTGTGTTTGTGGGTGGATGTGGGCAGGGGGAAAGAGAGAGACTGCTGCTGAGAATGTTTTCCAGAGGGTTTGCAGCAGGGATGGACAGTAAGCTAAACTCTCAGTGGAGGAAGGGTTTGTGCCCTGGTGAAGGGACGGACAGGTGGGTGCAGGAAAAGACATGGGGTGAGATGGGGAGGACCACCCCTGCACAATGCCCTGGCATTTGCACCAGCCTGAAGGAGGCCAATGCCACTGATGTGGATTTGAGTGCCCTAAAGTTTGAGCTCATACAGCAGTGAACATAGAAATTTATAGTCATGAAATCATAGAATCAGAGAATGGTTTGAGTTGGAAGAGACCTTAAAACTCATCTTGTTCCTACACCCTTGCCATGGGCAGGGACACCTTCCACTAAACCAAGTTTCTTCATGTTCCAATTGGCCTGGCACAAATAAACTGGACATGCACAAAGATGCTGTCCTCATGCTTTGTCCCTCTTCTGGACAGGGAGTGATAGTGAAGAGAAGTATCAAAATTGATAAGAGTAATGTGCTGCTCTTCAACAGACAAGTACATAGAAAACATTCTAAACAATTTCCTCCTTCTGCTCAGGCTGCCTTTCCATTGCAAAATAACAATTATCTCTGCAGAACTTTTCACTTGAGACTCTGCAGCTTTTAAAACTACCCAAGCAGCTATGTGAAAACTCTCCACCTTGCACAGAGGGAAACTGAGGCACAAGCTAGTGCCTTGCCAAGTGTTAACATACAAATGTCCTGTGACAGGAGCAGGACGCCCTCCCATTTTCTTGTTTTTTTGTCCGTGCTGTATGACAGGCATTGCAGCAGAGCGGGGTGGTGAGGTCCCTACTGCTGCAGTCTGGGAAGAGGTACAACAGGACTAGCCTGAGAGGCTCCCTTGATGCAAAATCTTGTGCATAGACAAGGTACACAAACATACCATTGGTTCAGAGAATTTAGTTTTTTCTGTTACGAGAGATCTGTAAGATTAATTTTCCCTTCTCTGACTAGCAGGTTGCAGTCAGCAGGTTTAGTTCTGAGCTGACGTTGCCTCGAGCCTCCTCTCCACCCAGCCCTCCCCTGGACATACTGAAGTTTCTCCCTCTCTCTCTAGACCTGTTGGTGCTGCATTGCCTACACTGGCCCTTTATCTGCCATCCTATACGTCACCCTCTGCAACAGTTTTTCAGGTAACAGTTTTTCAGTTTTGAGGTTGTTACAGTTTTACTCCTTAACTCCTCCTCCTTCAAAACAGAAAACAATGGTCAAACCCCAGCAACAGCATCTCTGCAGCTTCAGGGTGTCTCCAGCTCTTTGGCTGCTTCTAAAAAGTTCGATGCATTAGGCAGGAGATGCTGTGACATACCAAATCTCCTCTGACTAATTTTGCATTGACTTTCACAATTCTTCCCTTGTCTCCTGTCGTTTGTAGTTGAGTGCCTTTCACTCGGTCCCAAGACGGCTGATTTCCCCCCTCAGGGCATTGCCAGCTGCCATATATGAGTTTCTCCTATAGAGATCGAATGAAAACATATACTGTGCTGGAGTGTTAACTTGTAATGCAGCTATCAGCAGAAGTACATACCACTCTGGGTGGCATTAGTCAATTATGACAGAAAGCCCATTGGCGACACAAGTCAACTGATAATAAAGCATAATCTCTCTTCCCCCCCGTCACATATTTACCAGCCATAAACTACTGTAGCATATTTCCTATTCACAGATGAATGCTCCAGCCGTTCAGATGGGTATTTTTCAGTGCTGAATGCAATCTAGAGGGTTAATGGCTCCAGTGCAGTGGTCTATCGATAAAGCCACTGCAGGTGCACTGCTAAAAGGGGGAGTTAATTGGGTAGCAGGTGAACATAAACAGAGCACAGAGGGTGTGGAAAAGGCTTTAGTAAGGAGGAAAGACTGGTGGGAATGCAGAGCCGTAGAGCCCCAAAATAAAGATGTATTGAACTTTTCTTCCCTGTGCCGCAGTCTTTGTTGCACAGTCTCTGTTCTTTGTGTATTGTTTGACTCTCCAAAATGCTGCTGCTCATGCTGTCAGGGCTCCCAGACTGGGATACAGGCAGGAAGCATCCTAATAGCTGCTGCTGGAGGACAGGGCTTACAGCGGATATCAGTGGACAATTCACCCCTCTTCATAGGGACAGCATGCAGAGGGAAGAAAACGTCCCCAATATGAGGGAGATGGGCTGCCATGGGGAGTCTGAGACTGCTCCACTCAGTTCAGGACATAAAGCTGGAGCCTGGGAGATGAATACTGGGAAGAAAGAGGCAGAATCAGGCAGATGGAAACAACCGACCCTGCTTCTCTTAGCTGGACTATGCAGTGAGCCACGAGCTAGACAGGAATGTGAGCAGCCAAGCATGGAGAGGTGAAAAAGCAATGCAAAGTGGAGGGAAGGGGTGCCGATAAAAACCATGCCCAGGAGGCACAAGGGTCCCAAATAGCCAAACTGAAGCAAAACATGTAGACAGGACACGTGGTACTCCTTTAGAGGATCAACCAGCTGAGTGGGGTCTCAATCACCACTGGTGAGGTAATAGCTCTTCCAAAGCGATTTGAGGCTCAGAGTGGGGATGCCACCACCAACCAGATCTGGATTGTCCATCATAAGCCATGTCCAAAGTGAGCCATTGTAGAGGTGACTCACCTCTTTTTGAATCCACGAGCTCCCCACTCTTGTGTGAAGGTGGTTTTCCGTGGAGGTCAGAGGCACCAGAGCCTCTCATGGCTTTTGTAGGGCAGCAGTGCCTGCTGGAAGGGCTTACTGGCCCCCCAGACTCCCATCTGAGCAAACCACCACAGATGATCTCAAAAGCCATCTGACACCCAGATTCCCCCATCTGTGCTGAGCTTTCCATGATCTTAGTGCTTCACTGCTAAACTCTGATTTCCCAAAGCTCGCAGAAGGGAGCAGCACAAGCAGGCACTACTAGGCAGTGCTGTGCATAGGGGTGGGGGTGGATGCTGCACTGTTATTTAAAGCTGTCTGAAATAAAGTAATACTGCTTCCAATTTTTTTTTCCTGTGTCGTGAAATCAACTGCTCCAGACAGGTCAGTGGTTTTTAACCAGACAAAGGGATGAAACAAGATTTAAATTATTTTTTGTCTTTGAAAGTCAGACCTGGACTCTTTTAATTGACATAGCTCTTGGCTTTTGTGAGAGCTGGTCAAGCTGCCTTTTACTCTCTGCTACTTCTGTCATTTGGCTGACAGTGGGACACAGGGGAAGTTGTGTCCTTCTCCTGCCCCACTCTGCTCCCTTTCTAGTGCGTCATGCTCTCCCTACCCCATCTCTTCATCAGAGATCCGCAGACTCTGCTTGCAGAAAGACCTTAATCCTTGCACGGGATGGAGCGAAGCAGGGGAAGCTTCCAGAGACAGTCATTAGAAGACCCAGATCCAGATGCGAGGCAGCAGCAGGCCACCTTCATGGTTGAGTTCCCCCTCACAGCCTGTGCTTTATCTGGATATTGATAATGCGGATAGCTCTCCTAATCAGCCAGTAATGGATTCCACTGGGAGTACCTTATTTATCTACCACCTCTTCTGACTTCAGTCCTCTGTCTCCTTGCTGTCTCTGGGCCAGCCCACCGTGCTGGGCAGGCACCTCTCATTTTTCAGAGCAGGGCAGCGTTCTTCTGTCATCATCTCCTTTGTTGCATTACATTGTCTCTCAAATACTTCAAGACAGGCAAGGAGTTTTAAGCCAGATGAGATGAGGGATTTGGTTCTGTTCTTATCTAATGGGGCTGCATTAAGAAGAACAAACACATCTGTTCCTCACTGTCCCTCCTGGCCACATGGTCCAGACACACCATGCTGTTGCTGCCTCCATGAGCAACAGGAGAGCACAAACCTCTTTGTCTCCATGCCTACCTGCACCTACAGATGTGTGCACATGTGTGTGCTCCTAGTGATATGTTTTTCTAAAATTCAGCCCACTATTTTTTTCCCCTCCTGCAGCCCATCAGAGGATTGAGCCACTCCACATCCTCACACTCTCACTCAGTGGGTGCATCTCCACACTGGCACAGTACTGCACACACTGAGATTCATGCAGTGACCATATTCAGTCTGGAAATAATATGTTTATATGGCTTTTTAGACACAAAAAAGCTCAGTCAGCCTCTATACTGACTCTCTTATGCGACATATAAATGTTCCCTTTTATTTTCTTTCTGGAGTTTCTAGGTACTGTTAGAGAAAAAGGGAGCTTGGCGACTGGCTGCAGTAGAAGCAGTCTTTTGCCCTGCAGGCAGCAGACATTGTCTGGTGATTCTCTATCCAAAAGCCAGGTGCAGAAACAGTTCCTGCTCTATGATATGGATGACTGCTGCTCTCTTGAAATACACAGGTTGGTCTGTAGCCACTTAAATTAAGCCAGTGGCTTATGACACTCAGAAACCAGCATGGAGGAAGGAGATAAAAGGTATTTCACAGCTCCTCTTTTGTTTTCTTCTTTTCTTCTCCCTGTCTCCCAATCAAATTCTGTATCTCTATCAGCAAAAAATTGTGTGGCACACAAACAGCTCATCACCTTACTGCCTCTGAGAGCTCTTTTGTCTTGGAAAGTATTTTCTCTGTGAGTGCTGAAGCATGCTTATGGAAATCAACTTGTCACACCCAGGAGAACTTGACCTCCTAATCCTCTTTTTGCATCTCAGGAAACTGAGGCAAAAAAAGTCACCATCACACACCTGGACTCAACAGGACTTGGTTTTTCTTACCTTGGAAAACCAGACTAGTTTACCTGGAACGGATGGAGTTATGTGACTGTAAAATCACTGTGAATGAGGATGAGTTTGGGCTCCAGGAGTCCTGCTTTCCGAATCCCCTGTTCTAAACAGCATATTGTCATAAAATGCTGACTTTAAAAATAGCGTGCACAACTTTGTGCATGGAGAAGCCAACAATGTACACAGCTGAGCAAGTCATAGAAAACTCTAAACAGGGAGCAGAAAAATATTTACACTTTCAAGGCCTGAGTGTAAATTAAAGAAGTACATCCCATTAATGGGAGTTTATGCACATTGAGACATTTCATTTTTCTCTACAATGCTGAAAATGAAATACTGAGACACAAATGCACCAGGGGTTGATCAGTGATGCTGCTTCTGCACCCGTCAGCCAGGTCATAGGTGTAGGAATGAAATATTTTTTATTCTTGTCTTGACATATTTTTTATTCTTGTCTTGACACAAGGAAGGACAAAAGTTGTTGGGATGGTTCTTAGTCCTCTTTGGTCATTTTACCCAGTTCTCCATGATGGAGTTGCCCTTGATCCTTATCACTGTAAAGGAACTCATAGCTAGGCTTCCCAGATCCTTCACTCATGCAAATCCACTGGTTTCATTTGCAGTAGATGAGAATCTCTTCTAATACTCTTAGAAGTCAAGTGTAAGGAGGAGGAGAACACATGATGCTGTTCAGCTGAACATTGCTGTTGGATATTCCTACAGCCACAAAGGTGACCCATATCACTCTGCTTACCACAAGCATCACAGGTCACCTACCCTGAACAATGACCACCAATGTCCCTGACAGAAGGGTCAAGTCCAAATTTAGACATGTGCTGGGAAAAATTGGCAATGTTGAGAAATATACTGGGAAAAATCAGCAGTTTGGAAGATGAACAGGTGGCACAAAAGCTGATTTCTTACTTGGATTTGGACGCTGCCTAAGAGCTACTATGTTGTGGATTTCTTCTCAAAGAAGAAAAATATTTTCAGTTTCAATTTAATTTTCTTTCTTTTTTTTGCACCTTCTTTATATACATATACGCATAAGCTGTAGTGCTTCCTTATGTATTTCTGTGTATGCATAATATCTTACTGCAGTCACTGACGGAAGGTCTGGAGATTTGCCCTAATTTATACTAATCTCATAGCCTCTTTGAGATGGATGCAGCCCATTTTTTTAGCAGTATTTTGGTTGCTCTTGGTATGCAGCCATTTATGGAGTATTGTTGTTTTCAGAGACATTTTTGTTAGCTTAGCTTTCATCAAAATCATTCACTTGGTAGCTTATATCTTGGGGAATCACCTTTTCAGTTACTGATCATCCAAGATCATAGTTAAAGCTGAATCAAGGCTTTAGAAAGCTACCTGGATGTCCTTCCCTCCCCATCCTAGCTTTAGCTTAATAAGAAACCCAGAAAATTGCTCCTGTACTGGGCCACTTCTGCCAAAATGCTGGAGAATTTCACAAAGAGGAGCAGTCTGTGTATAGATGAAGTTGCTTGGGGAAGGGCACATGCTGTTCCAAGATATTTGGGTTACCTCATTTATCAGCATGGGGTTGGAGACCTAAGAAATAAGGTATTGCAGGGGGCGATTGGAAAGTGGGGAAAGCTGTGTCTTGTATCAAGTTTGAAACAGGAGAAGGAGAAGGCAAGAAAAGCCATGAAAGAAGGCAACTTGAGTGGCAGTGAGCTGGCAGTGAGCTGGAAGTGGCAGGTGACAACAGGAGCAGAACCAGTTCATTAAGACAGTCCTTAAAATGTTTGCTGGCTGAGATCTCTGTGTGACAGGTTGGGGTATGATTGACACCAATCAAGTCCTCACCTTTCGTAACAGAAGGTGTCTGGTATGGCCAAAGTGTAAAATCCCTGGCAATATCCCTGACCATAGTGTCACGGCAGCCAGAGGCAGGATCAAGCTGAAGGGTGCAGACAGATCCTATAAATTTGATTTGAAACATCAAGAATTCATCACAGCTGGCTCACCAGTTCAGTTCTGTAGGTGAAGCAGGATTTAAGGTATGATCAATATGTTTGCAGAGGACCTTACTGCTGAGGGTGGTGAGAGGTAGTTGAGCTGGAGCAACAACTGAGCTAATGATAACGAAGCTGCCCTTCTGCCTTGGAGTGGAAAGATGGGTTTTTTTAGGCCTTACCGTTCACTCTAATCTTGTCTCCTGTCCCTTCAGGCCTGTTAATTGATCATTTAGGGACAGAGGTCAAAACTCCGATACAATTAGGTAGCTGCTGTTGGTTATATGTATACGACATCTAGAAAATGGTATGTGACAGGAGTCAGGAGGAAGAGAATAAAAAGAAAAAAATGAATAAAAATGATTGCTTTTGCATTTAGAGGATGTGTTTTGGGTGCCCAGGAAATTGCTAGGTCTCCAGTAATTGAACTGTAAGACTAAGCTGTGAGGGTAGCTCTTTCTTTCAGGGGATTGTGTTGAAATGCAACATCTCCTGAATATTTCCCTTCAGACCAGTTGTTGTTATTGGTCTTGGCAGCTTGTGAGATACAAACGGCTCTTTTTTCTTCTCTCTCCTAACAATTTTTAACCTAGCCATTGTTCAAGATTCATCATAGTTAAAACCACCCAATGCTGACTTCTCATTACTCCCTACCTAAAACCACTGCAGAATCCTCTTAACAGTTATTTATTATGCTCATCTTGTAGATTGGTTTCTGGGACATAGTGAGGTTGTGGTAAATACTTCCATTCAGGCTTCATGTCCTTGCAAGAGAATCAGGACTGCCTTCCTCCTAATTCCATCCCTGTGGACTGTGGATGTGGGAGCAGAGGAGTGAAGAGGGGTGTGTACCCATTTGCGTGGGTGAGTGAGGAGCTATGAGTAGTGAGAGAGCTCTAGGTCGGGGAGGTTCTATGGGCCATATGGCAGAGAACACAGAATCTATGCTGACTCACATGCCTTGCTTCATGGATGCGGATGAAGGAAACTTTTAATAAAAGATAATAAACAGAAGGGAAATTTAAGTTAAATCCTTGCTAGGACCAGTGTAAATTTGGTGAAAGGTTAAAATTCAGGAGGGGTTAAAATTCTGTACCAGCTCCAGAGCAATGCCTGAGCCAGATGCTGCTGGCCAGCTGTGTTGCACTGACCATATTTCCCTTCCTATTCCTCTATTTTATAAGTGAATATACGTGCTTGTTCTTAATATGCTTCAAGATCTTGGTATGAAATATATTATGTAATGACTCAATAAAATTACCCAAGGTTCAATGTTGTGCTTACATAGTGTCCAGAATATATTTTCTTCCCTAGAGGGAATATCTATATGTCATGCTGAGAAACATGGGCAAGCCAGAGTAACCTGGAAGTCTTTCCAGACATTCTGCAGGGAAGCAAGGGCTATCTATCAGCACCTTTCATGGACACTAAATGAAACAAACAAACAAAAAAATATTTAGATGAAAAGCCCTTTAATACAGTAAACAGAATGCCTAGAGGAGAATGTTCCTCTTCATCATTTAATCACACAGAGACTTAAGCCAGAGCTTG
>WEKX01021067.1:28687-48642 GCA_013390025.1 Pitta sordida | reverse complement strand
GAAATCCATGCTGACTAGATCCAATGTCATGGTTGTTCTGCAGTTGCTGTGTAATAGCACACAAGACCATCTGTTCCACGACTTTGCATGGGACCGAGGTCAGGCTGACTGGTCTGTAGTTGTTAGGATCATCTTTCCTACCCTTCTTGTGGATGGGTGTCACATTGGCCAATTTCCAGTCTTGTGGCACAACACCAGTAAGCCAGGACTGTTGGTAAATTATGGAGAGTGGCTTGATGAGTTCATCTGCTAGTTCTTTCATGACCCTCGGGTGGATTCCATCCGGTCCCATAGACTTATGAGGGTCCAAGCCACTCAGCAAGTCTCTGACTACCTCCTCTTGGATTACAAGGGGGTTATACTGCACCCCGGCTCCTTCCATGCCACTGCTGATCCAGTTGTCTTGCGGGCAGTTTGTTTTGCTATTAAAAACAGAGGCAAAGTGTGCATTGAGTATTTCTGCTTTCTCCTCATCTTTGGTTACTAGTTCCATCTGGGCTTTTGCCTCTCTAATTGTCCTCCTACATAACTCAACAACATCCTTAAACACACCCTGACTTATGTCCCCTTTTTTCCAAAGGACATACATCCTCTTTTTCCCCTCTAGTTCTTTTAGGGCCTCTTTGCTCATCCAGGGCAGTCTTCTACCCCTCCAACTCATCTTTTGGCACATTGGGACCTTCTGGTTCTGTGTCTTCATGACCTCATTCTTAAAGTATGTCCAGCCTTCCTGGACCCCCTTGCTGTTAAGGGCTGTTTCCCATGTTACCCTCCTAATTAAATCCTTAAATAATCCAAAAGCTGCCCTCTAGAATTTCAGCATGGAGGTTTGGTTCATGCCTTTCCTCGTCACACTGTCAATTGAAAACTATTATCTCGTGGTCACTGCATCTCAGATTGCCTCCAACCACAACATCGCCAATATGTTTTGCTTCCTACATTTCATGAGTTTGATTATCTAAAGTTAACATCTTTAACACAAAAATTCTTCAAAAGAAAAATAAAGTAGAAAAAAAATCCTGATTATGTTATGAATTTTTGAACAACTTGTAAATTCAGGATTGCATGTTGCCTTTCATAACATTCGATGCTGATGTCAGTGTGTGCAATGGATAATGTCCGTTAAATCAGTATGTATGCAGTACTTCATTAGCTGTTGTTCAATGCCCTTCCTTTTCTCAACTAAACTTAGACCTCTGTTTCAAAACCAGCTTCAGAGACAATGTTTAACATTGCATGGATTTTTTTTTGTTGTTATTTATCCAGATAAATTCCCTTTGTTTCTTAGTTACTTTATCTTATTACTGTCTGATAAGAAGAACGAGAAGAACATGTCTTATTTCAATTTCACAGATGCAGAATGGCTATATATGGAAGTTAAGGTTTACATACTCTTCAGTGATGTATCTGGTAAGGACAAAGGCAAGCATGAGTATGTATTTCCATTTACTGACGTGCAAATTATTGTTACTCTGTACTGTATGCCAAACCCTGTTATCAGTCTCTTATCTGGCTTTTTGCCAGTGCAAATGCTTACTTTCTAATAGTGAATTCAGTCCACACCAACACTTAACATATTTCAAATAGCTAGATTATAGCTGCATATGTTGTTAAGTAACAAATAGAAATAACACATTAATTAATTTTGCAATTTCTATGGATGTCACACTGTAGCATGGGGTTGTATTGAGTCCTGCATAACATGTCCTCATTTTCAATGCAAATCCCACACTCTGTGGAAATACAAATAATAGTATCGTGTGAAGCCCCAGATGTTGCACCAATAGGAATGCATAGCCACAAATTAATGAACAAAGCATGAGAAATTCAGGGAATTGAACTGTTTCAGGATAGTCAAAAAACGCAAAAGGAATCCATCAATCAGGGTTAAACCAAATGCTGGGTTCAACGAGGAGATGAAGGAAATCTCAGTTCTAATTGTATTTATGTTTTACAGTAAACTCTAATTGGAATTCAAAGAAAACTAAGAGTAAATCCTGGAACTTTGATTATTTCTCATCTACTGACTTCTCTGATCGCAAAGCTATAAAGTTATTCTTTATTCATTCTCTGGGCCTTCAAAGTCCTGTGCCAAGGGGGCAATTAAAAAAAAAATTAAAAATTAGAACTCCTTTCCACAATTCAAGTAGCATTGTCAATGAATTATTTCAGAATTAATTATTTCAGGATCATACAAAATAAGTTAATGAAACTAGATCCTTTCTAACTACTCTTTATCAGATTTTTTTTTGTCCACCAGAGAAAACAATTTCTCATTAGGGAACTAAATAATCAACAGCACCCAGATTAAGAGGAAATAGTATAAAAATTTTCTGCATTTCTGACTTCATCTTTCAGTTTTCTGTTGGTAACTTCAGTTTAATGATACTTTCTGATACATCATGGGACAAGAAATGTTAGAGCAGAAAAACAGCAAGAGATATTAATGGTCCTGCTATTTAGTAACAGCAAGAATGTACGATTCTCTAGAAATAGCCTTTTTTTTTACACATTGTAAATTGAGCCCCCTGTATGTCCTTGATAAATGAAAAATACCTCTGGCACGAGGAGATCAACAGGCAGTTCCTCAGTTATTTTAAATAATAATTGCCACAGTAAGGCATTTTGCAACAAAATGATGATCAAAATCTGAGAACAGTTTTACAAACAATATTTTATAAAGGTATTTGACAACTGCTTTTTTTTTTTTTTTAATACATAAGGATTGTTTACCTTTATTAGATGGCTGCCTTTATAGGAGGAAAAAGGAAAGTCTGTGACTAAAACTCCATCATTCTTCTTTTGAAGCCATTCTAGATTAATAGGACCCTGGTGATTTCACATAATTCACCAGCCATTCACTGGTAACTTCCTAAGAATTTTTCCTGGAGGGCCTGCAGGATGCTGTACTGAAAAGTCTGAACACTAGCACTACATCTAAAAGGAGGTTGTAGCCAGGCAGGGGTTGGTCTTTTCTCCTTGGTCTCTGGGGACAGGACAAGAGGTCATAGTCTTAAGCTTCAGCAGGGAAAGTTTAGACTTGATATTAGGAAAAGGTTTTTTATTGAAAGAGTGATTCGGATGTGAAATGGGTTGCCCGAAGAGGTGGTTGAGTCGCCAACCCTGGACGTGTTCAAGGGCAGGCTGGATGAGGTGCTGAGTGATACCTAGATTTAGAGGATAGGTTAGTTGGAAGCGGTTGTTAGGAAGCGGTTTTTCACAAAGAGTGATTGCACATTGGAATGGACTGCCCAGGGAGGTGGAGGAGTCACCGTCCCTGGAGGTGTTTAAGAGAAGACTCGATGAGGAGCTTAGTGACATGGTCTAGCTAGGGGGTGCAGGGCTGGATGATCCTGGGTCCCTTCTGGCCCGGAGTGGCCTGCTAGACTGTGAGCGAACTAGGTTTGTGTTTACCACCCTGGGATGTGCTTTCGGATCTGTACGGGTGTTAGATGGTGAGTTGGACTAGATGATCCTTGTGGGTCCCTTCCAACTCATAATATTCTGTGTGTAATTCTATGTGGATTATAGGTTGCACTAGATGATCTTCAAGGTTCTTTCCAGCCTTATCTATACTGTGATACTGTGATACTGTGATACATTACTAAGTGGATAAAAGTAGTAGAATTAGATGGGACCATTTTCAATACTGTTTGGTCCTTTCTCTTTTGCAACAAGAATCCCTGTTGTGCACAGTATGTGAGATCATGGAGATAGAAGATATGTATTTACAGAGTTACCTGTTCATTCACAAGCCAGTGTGACAGCATTAAAATCTGAAGAAAAAACAGTCATCAACTACAACAATTTGGGCTTGTAAAACTTGCAAAATTGCTGAAAAATCAGGATGGATTTTAACCTTCTGACTTTCATAGCAGGAGAATTGAAAAAAAAAAAAGAAAAATAATAAGAATTTTTTATACCTTATGTGCATCTATAGGTCTATCAATACAATACTTCAGAAGGAAATTGGATGTATTTATTATTAAGTAGTGGACATTTAAAATAACTGTGCCTGTAAACCTGTTCAGTTCATAAAACATCACTTTTGGCGCTCCATAGCAAACCTGCCTATTGAAATCCTTGCCATTCCAATACACAGCCATTATCTTCAATAGCATATCACAGAATCACAGAATGTTCTGGGTTGGAAGGGACCCACAAGTATCATCGAGTTCAACTCCTAAATGGCACCACTGCCTCCCTGGCGTGAATCGAACCCCTGGTCACCTGCATGAGAGACTGGGATACTCACTACTATGCTAAAGTGAATTTCAGTTGCTGAAGAAACCACAGTAGACATACTTTAAATATTTATAAATTCTAGAAAACACTGACTATTTGCAAAAAACTATAATTATTATTTGAAAACAAAATTTTCAAGAAAAATCTCTATTTATCCTCTGTCAGAAGTACAAGGTAGATGAGTCTTCCATCTCTTATGAACTTTAATATTATGCATAGAAAAAACAAAAGAAGCCTGTTTAAGCAACAGTGGCAAATTTTGAGTGGGCATTTTTCTAGTTATTTTGTTTGAGCTATATAATTGATCTCAGTCATTAAGATCTAGACTTTTAACAGCTAATTGCATTATTACTGTGAAGTAAATAGCCACATAACAAGGTTTTTAAAGGTAACTTCCTTAAATTAAGATTCTTTATTTAGGGTTCACAAAATTTCAAAACTCTTACTGAAGTCACAATAACTCTATTAGATCAGGACTGCAGCCCTATGTCATATTTCTCATTAATACTTCCCATTCCTTGATACTATGAGAAATGATTCATGCTGCTATTTGATTGGGATTTAACTCAGCAACTGTGGTAAAGAGTCTAGAGCCTGTGACTTTTCTTTTTTTTTTAAATCTTATGTCTGTAAGTTAATGTTGGAGGTCCCTGCAGTAAGATAAAGAAGAACTTGTGTTTAATGTGTGATATACGTTCATGTAGGTTAGAAATGTAAACAAGTTCACATGAGTTTATTGACTAGAAGTCTCTACCACCATGATTTATAGGTTTAGAACTGAATGTTATGGATCATCTCAGTTTCAGTCACTGTGCAGTTCTAAGTTTTTCAGGTATCTTGTGGAAAGAAAGACATAACCCCTTAGATCTGTGTAGTGGAAACACTGATATGTTTATCATTCAAAAAAATGAATCTGGGATACAAATGGAAATGAGAGGTAACTTGCTTATCTCAGGAGATTGTCCCAATACTTACAATGTGAAATAGAATTTTTATAATGTTTGTTTCCCTAAGAAATAGCAACAAATTTTTTAGTGTACATGCTTCAATGGATTTATGTCATATGCAGAACAGTCCTATTAAAAACAATGATAAGGGTCAAAGAGATGGAAAAAGGATTCTCATTGAGATTAAGGGAAAAAAATAGCTATGCCATTGCCTTACATTCCAATGTCACAAACTCAAGCTTTGTGTCTGTATAGAAATATCTTGCAATAACAGTTTCCAAATAAAAGGAATTTGAGATCTACTTACATTCTTTATTGTAGGACTGTTACTCAACACAGTTTTAGAACAAGTCTTCATTTTTGCTGATTTGTTGTTTTAATAAAGATACAAACAATAAGGAAGACCTAGTGTCTATGATAGCTTTATCTATGTATGTGAGCTACAGGCACATATTTTATCACTGAGAAATTACTTATTTTGTCTGGTTGGCTTCAGTAAGATAACACAAAGTTTTCTGAGATTAGCTTTCATTTTGGTATGATAAATATGAAGAGTTTTATTTATTCATTTGCTCCCTGTAGTTGCCATATTTCAGGGAGGAATCTAGGAACCCCACAATTTAGATGCATGCTCTAATTTCTGCATCGTGACATTCATTAAATTTATTAACTCAAGCCAAATGCTAAAAAGGATAGCATAGCCTTCCCCCTGCATGTGCTCTTTGGATCAATTCTACTTGCACTAATATCAATGTCAAAATTCCTGTGGATTTTCCTCATTTAGTTCATACTCAAGACCCTAAAGGACCTTTTAAAGCCTTCAATAAACCAAGCCCCTGTTGTACTCTGGTTGGTTAATTCTGTTGGAAATATTCCCTGAGTAACACTACATTGCTAAATATCTTATTTTTTTCATTTCAATTTCTTTTCTCTCATATATTTTATTGCTTTAAAACTATTCCCTTTTCTTCATCTTTCATAATCAACTCAAATGTCTTTTTAGGCCAGCACACAATTTTACTGAGAGGACAAGCAGCAGGCAGTAAAACAAGAGCACCTCATTGCTGTTTACAACTACCTGAGGGGAGGTTGCCGCCAGATGGGCGTGGACCTCTTCTTTCAGGCTGAGGACACCAGAACGAGAGGACATGGCCTTAAGCTACGCCAGGNTAGAATTTTTATAATGTTTGTTTCCCTAAGAAATAGCAACAAATTTTTTAGTGTACATGCTTCAATGGATTTATGTCATATGCAGAACAGTCCTATTAAAAACAATGATAAGGGTCAAAGAGATGGAAAAAGGATTCTCATTGAGATTAAGGGAAAAAAATAGCTATGCCATTGCCTTACATTCCAATGTCACAAACTCAAGCTTTGTGTCTGTATAGAAATATCTTGCAATAACAGTTTCCAAATAAAAGGAATTTGAGATCTACTTACATTCTTTATTGTAGGACTGTTACTCAACACAGTTTTAGAACAAGTCTTCATTTTTGCTGATTTGTTGTTTTAATAAAGATACAAACAATAAGGAAGACCTAGTGTCTATGATAGCTTTATCTATGTATGTGAGCTACAGGCACATATTTTATCACTGAGAAATTACTTATTTTGTCTGGTTGGCTTCAGTAAGATAACACAAAGTTTTCTGAGATTAGCTTTCATTTTGGTATGATAAATATGAAGAGTTTTATTTATTCATTTGCTCCCTGTAGTTGCCATATTTCAGGGAGGAATCTAGGAACCCCACAATTTAGATGCATGCTCTAATTTCTGCATCGTGACATTCATTAAATTTATTAACTCAAGCCAAATGCTAAAAAGGATAGCATAGCCTTCCCCCTGCATGTGCTCTTTGGATCAATTCTACTTGCACTAATATCAATGTCAAAATTCCTGTGGATTTTCCTCATTTAGTTCATACTCAAGACCCTAAAGGACCTTTTAAAGCCTTCAATAAACCAAGCCCCTGTTGTACTCTGGTTGGTTAATTCTGTTGGAAATATTCCCTGAGTAACACTACATTGCTAAATATCTTATTTTTTTCATTTCAATTTCTTTTCTCTCATATATTTTATTGCTTTAAAACTATTCCCTTTTCTTCATCTTTCATAATCAACTCAAATGTCTTTTTAGGCCAGCACACAATTTTACTGAGAGGACAAGCAGCAGGCAGTAAAACAAGAGCACCTCATTGCTGTTTACAACTACCTGAGGGGAGGTTGCCGCCAGATGGGCGTGGACCTCTTCTTTCAGGCTGAGGACACCAGAACGAGAGGACATGGCCTTAAGCTACGCCAGGGGAGGTTTAGACTGAATGTAAGGAAGAGGTTTTTCACAGAGAGAGTGATCTCTCATTGGAATGGACTGCCCAGGGAGGTGGTGGAGTCGCCATCCCTGGAGGTGTTTAAGAAAAGACTGGATGAGGAGCTTAGTGACATGGTCTAGATGGGAGGTGTTGGGTCCCGTCCTGTGGGTCCCTTCTGGCTCGGAGTGGCCTGTGAGCCTGTGAGGGAACTAGGTTTATGTTCACCACTTTGGGGTGTGCGTTCAGTCTCTGTACGGGTGTTAGCTGGTGAGTTGGACTAGATGATCCTTGTGGGTCCCTTCCAACTCGTAGTATTCTGTGATTCTGTGAAACAAAGGAGTAGAAAATAGGAATTACTGGGGAAAGACATGATAGTTCAAATAGTTTTAAGTTATTCAAATGGATCTACTTTCACTGTTACATGGCTCTTGACACTAAATACTTGAGCTAGCTGAATCTTATGGTTGTCTCAGTTTTCAGTAACTTAATATATCTTAACATTAATATCATTTTCCCTGAGAGGTACAAACCAAAACCACCCAGAGATAAATCACTGAAGTTTGAAAATAATTACAATTTTTATTTCTTTCATCAAAAAAAATTAATCTTCAAATATATGCACTTTGTCTAGCAAAATATGTATTTTTACAGTAACCAAAGCTTATTTATTAACCTCAGCTATATTTATTAACATCAAAGATAACAAAGAACTCATATATACACAAATGCACATTTGTAGAAAGACATGTGTGTTTGATATGTATTTACCTTCCACACCCATAATGTTGCCTCATTTTGAGTTGATAGCAGTATTTATAGTTATATGTAATATATATATAATTATATAAATACACTCTGTATAAATTATACAAATATACTCTGTATAAATACAGAGTATGTGGCACGACATAACTGTCAATTTGCTTCTCCAGATATTCCAAAAAGGGCAAAGAGTACTGGAGAGAGAGTTAATTTGAAATGCCTAAATTCCTTTGAAGGAATTTAAATGAAAGGAATTGACAGTATTTTCCTGATTAGACATCTTCACCTGAACCCATTTGATTCTCTTTCTGTTGCCATCAGCTTTTATTGTAAGGGGATAGCTTTGTGCAAGCTACTTTGTAGAGCCAGTAAGTAACTAAGGCAAGTAGTGCAGCTCCTGTGAAGTGCACAAAATTATACTCTACTAATGAAATCAAACTATGTCTCCTTATGAGATTAACAGGATGATAATTAAGCCTTTCCTGCTTCTAGATGACACAAACCTGTCGGTGGCTCCAGCTCGCCACTTTTGAAACAGTGGTGTCTGTAGTGTGTAGAGTTGCAGGGCTCCATCCTTTTGTGAGATGCATTGATTTCCTGTCTGTATCAGGGATCAGGGACCGAGGTCACTTCCACTGAAACACACAGCAAATCGACACTTGCAACAATTTTTCCAGAGACAGGGTAAGACCTAGTAGAGAAGGTTAGTCAAAAAGAACACAAAACAAAGCCACACAGCAGGAATGTCACAAAGCACTTCACAGCTGCATGAAATATAGCTGTGCTTATAACGATGCTGTCTGGGAGGATAAAACTGCACATTACTGTGGGAGTATTTCAGAAGGCATATATCAGTCCTGTGTTCTTAGGTCATCTGCACTTGCTTACAGACTGTGCTCCATTAAAAAAATGCTCTAAAGGGCAGACAAAGTTTTTCAAGTACACCGTAGTTTAACTGCAAATGCAGGTAATGGCAAATATATGTGTGCCACTTCTCGAGCTGAGGCACTTAACCTGAAACCACTATGACTGATAAGAGGTGAAACTACCAGAGCAATATTTTCCAAAAGATTCATCTAGCCCTGAAATCTGTCTCTCACACAGGCTAATGTATTAGCCAATGGCTTGAATTTTTTAAATTCATGAACAACAGAAGCCACTGCCTTGAATATTTTCTTTGATTTTACAGGATGTTAGAATAGGCCGCTTAGGAGCTGAAAAGTTGGTTTACAGTTTCAGCTGCCATGAGTTTTAGTAATGCCATAAGAAGCAGACAGGTTTTAGGTATTTTTTATTCTTCAAAACATTTTATTTTCTTGGAACATCCGCTAAAAGTCTTAGTGAAATTTTTGTCTTTCTCCATGTTACCTGGTTACATTTCAATTTGATTTCTATTTTAAAGGAAAAAGTTTATGAAAAATAGATCATATTTTAGGAAATAAACCCCAATATCACTCATTTATATCACCTAGCAAAGCCATATGCAATTGGAGTCACTGGGCCTGAGAAGAAAAACCAAGCCAATGTAAAGGATTTCATTTTCATCATCAGAGTGCAACAACTTTCCAAGTTTTGGAAAATACAAAACACTCTTGTTCTTGGTCATATAGTGCCCCAGTATTATCTTCAGAGATTAGGAACAAAATGTCCTGAAACTATTGTCAGCATTCTACAAAAAGTAGTGTCACCATCTACTGGTATATTTCATGTGATCACATGATGGGTCAATAACCAGGATAGACAGTTATATTACAATTTACATGAATATGGTTATCTAATGTGACTTCTCTAAATTTCTTGAATATTTGAAAGCTTGTTCAGGTTGAATGAAAGGAATTATTAAAAAAATCTACTTTACAGCTCAAAAATCTCAAGAAATGACTATCTTCATTTTTATGATGATTTTTACTTGTAAATTTGTGATAACAAAGGAACAGTAACCCAAGCTGCATTGCATAGCAGGTGAAAACACAAGGTAAAATAATGTAATGTTTCATTTGGGATTGCTCTGATGAGTATTGCACCCACATAAGTTTAATTTGGGGAATCATTTCAGTCATTGCAATTCACTTCCTTTAATGAATTCGTTCATTCAATCGTCAGTGTTCCAGAGCTCAATGGTCTGTGTTTAGCGCTGCTCCCTTGCACATGTAAAGGGGCTGAACAGTCAAATCATCTGTAACAGACTACAGGTCTATTGATATATGAATTGATGTTACCCATGACAGGATAGGCCATAGCACTGATGATCAACAGAAGACCGCACACAGCACTGAGTAACATAAACCTCACTAAACTGAAAATAATACTAGAATTCAAATCAAATTAATTCAAATACAGCTGAGCTATAGCCTATGCACAGACCATCTTTTGGAAGACAATGATCATGTTTTCATTTAACATTTGATCTATCAGTATCTGCACTATGATTCAATTATAGATATTATATAGTACAGAATATAAATACAGTCCAAANCTGCCATCGCAAGCCCTCCTCCCCGCAGGGCGGGGTGAGTCCCGCCCCACAGGCACCGTGGCACCACCTCTCAGCAGAGGAGAGTCAAAGTGCGCATGCGTCAGGCAGCTGGGGTCACGGACGGCTGAATCATATTTGGGAAAAAATTGCTTTGCAAATGGGCGAGGTCGTGAAGAAGTCGCGATACAGAGAGGATTCACTGTATTAAGCTCTGAATTGCCAAGAACACCTGAGGGAATTTGAAAACCATAAGTTGCTTTTTGCAATATATGTAACCATTATTCCAGTGCTGTATCAAACTGTGTGAATACAGAAGCTGGATTTCAGGGTTGGTGTTTACAAGTTACAGAACCTAAAAAATGGGAATGTCTTACTGTGAAAAGACAGAGAGCAAGGAACAGACAATTTTTCTCTTCTCTTGTATGAGAAATGTTCCCATCTACCAATGACAGCTATGAGCATTACAGAGAAATCCATAGCAAATGACCTGTTCCCAAATGTTACAGTCAAATAAAATTCAGTATTATATTCCCATCATTGACCTTAACAGAAGGTACATCCTTGGGTTTTCAGTATGACATTTGATGGTAGTGATTTAGAATGAAGAGTCTTAAAAAGATTTGTTAACATGATTTGGTCATGCTTGTCAAAACTCATGCAACTCTGACTCATTTCATTATTTTTATACTTTTACATTGAATCCTGGGATGTTTTATATTGAATGCTAGGATGGAAGACCAAATACTAGTACACAAATTTGACCTTGTGCAAGATGACCCAGCCTTGCAGAGGTTGGCAGTGTCTACTGAAGCATGAATATATATATTTGTGTAATTAGTACACATTTTGCTGTCAGTTCTTCTCCAATGCTGGTCAAGTGTGACTGCAAAATCTGTCCTAAAATTTTGCAGAAATAATCTGTGCAAGCCCTAAAAACACGTGGAAAATCAAGAACTAAGCAAATTTGTAACCCCTTGGATCTTTGCCACCAGCGACAGATTTCTGCTAATTCATAGGAGTATAGAAATCTTTTGTTTTGGCAGTTAATTTGTGTGGTAGTAGGAGAAATTGCATTTAAAATCTCCCAAGTTATTTGACGTTGAAAGAGAAATTCTTCCAAACACCAGTGTTTTTAGATGCTAATAGAAATTAGCAGTTTAATTTCACAGTTAATAATCAAATGTAAAATCTGTTTAGTGTAAACTTTAGAATATTAATTAAATGGAATTTTCATCAGCCAGTTTTCAAAAATAAAAAAAAAGCCCCGCCACATACAAGCAATATAGAGGAAGATATGCTTACACAGAATCATTCTCACATACCTGTCTTTTATACACTACCTTTCCCTATGAATCTGTCTATATTACAGCACATAGATCGTAAATAAACACCCTTTCGACCTTACTCAAAAATCATTAAAAAATAGTTTAATCAAAATCATCCTTCCATATGTAAAGAAGTAATATGAATGAGTGTGGTGGGTTAACCTTACTAGCTGCCAGTTGCTCAACTGTCTTTGCTCTGACTCCCCTTTCTCAATAGGGCAGGAGGAGAATAAAAGGGTGAAAAAGTCATGGTTTGAGATAAGGATAGTTAGATCACTCACAAGTTACTGTCAAAGACAGAGCTGACTTGACATGGAGAAATAAACCTAATTTACAGTCAATTTAAAATAGAATAGGATTAGTGAGAAACAAAGACAAAATCAAAGCATTTACTCCCAACTCACTCTTCTGCTCAAACTCAACTTCATTCCTAACTCTTCTAACTCCTCCCTTCAAGTGGCACAGATAAACAGATAATGGGTATTCTAGTCAGTTAATAATCTGTTGAATCTGCCACTCCTTCACCATCATTCTTCTCCCAGTCCAGCGTGGGATCCCCAGTAATGGGATAGAGTCCTTCATGAGCTTCTCCAACATGAAACCTTCCTACTAGATGCTGTTCTTCATTAACTGCTCTAGTAAGGTCCTTCCCATGATGTATAGTTTTTCAGAAATAGTTTGGGTCCTCTACATGGCTACAGCTCCTGAAAGAAAATATAATACTGTGTGAGGTTCTCCATGGAACTGTCACTGTGGTCTTCTCCAAAGGTTTCAGGAGAATTTATCTTTCAGTGCCTCAAGCAATTCCTCTCCTTCCTTCTTCATTAATCATAATATCTTCAGAGCTGTTTTTCTCATTTCTCTCTCACAACGGTTAGAGAGCATTTTTTTTACCCTTTCTTGAATATGTTGTCACAGAGGGGTCACAAGCTCGGCTGATGGGCTCAGCTGCATCCATTTTTGGGGTCATTTCCAAGCTGGTTGGAACCAGCTGTGTCCAACATAGGGCAGTCCAACATGGCTCAGCCTCTCACAGAGGTGACTCCTTTAGCACACTGTGCTAACAAAACCAGGCCATATCAACCCAATATAATGAGATTAATAGTTAAAGACAATACAAGGCATTTCACTGAAGCCTGTGTGATGGTCCACAGCCTTTTTCATACTGTAACTTTAGAGCTTTGCTGTAAAACATCAGTAAAAATGGCAGTAGCAACTGTAGAAAAGATTGTCCAAAATGCTTTTAATGCAATTTTAAGTGCTTTTAAAACCAAAATTACTACAGTGAACCCCCGTTACTCGCAGGCTGTTGGGTCTGGTCCGCCTCACGTGAATAGTGAAATCCGNGCTGGGACCAATTTACACATTCGTGAGCGGTGTGGGGGTGGGAGGAAGGGCGGGGCAGGGCCAGCTGTGCTCANCGAACCCACTACATAGTTGAGTATGCCAAGACCATAGCTACGCCCCCTCCCCATATAAAGTCTGGAGGATGGTCCTGAGAGAGCAGTTTATCTCAGTTGTCTGGCTGTGTTACGATGAGGTGGGTGAGGGGCGAGAGGCGAGCCCCCCTGAGCTGNCACACATTTACACTAAACGCATCCCGGACATGCTGTGCCGGCTCCTGGCTGGGACCAATTTACACATTCGTGAGCGGTGTGGGGGTGGGAGGAAGGGCGGGGCAGGGCCAGCTGTGCTCACACTGGGGTCCTGGTACGTTCTGGACATGCGCCAAGGTCACATATCTCGTGTAAAAATGACCCACAGATACTGAAGCTCGCAAATAGCAGGTCGTGAATATGTGGGGGCTCACGGTATTTCATTAATTTATTTTTATTTCAAAAGAAATAAAAAAATTATGTAAATAGCTTTTATTGTATTAGCTAGAAGTACACATCTGTTATGGTTTAGGGGGTTTTCTGCTGCTCTGGTAGCGAGGGGGTTAACAGCTCAGTTCTTGCCTGAGCTCTCTCCGTGCTGCCAGGGCCTNTTGTTAGTTAGAAAATAAACCCTTTATGTTCTTTACTTATAGTTTTGCCTTGTTTTTGCCTGTAACCAGGTTTATTCTCCAGTTTCTCTCCTTCAGGAGAAGTTGGGGTGGGTCTCTGGCATCCAGCCAGGGTCAAACCACGACAACATCACATCTTTTACTTTTCTTGTAGCAATATGAAAATGGATAATTCAATGTCAAAAAAATCCAAATCCAGAAATGTCATTAAAAATATCTGAACGACAACTAAAGTATAAAAGTGTGACTTATATATCACAATGGATATGAGAGAATCATCCACTTAATACATATAAATGTGGTTTTTTTAATTATAGAGTGTTCAATACCCCTCAGTTTAAGAGGGATTTTGAGATCCTTGAACGTGTCCAGAGGAGAGTGATGAGTGACAGGGCTGGAACACAATCCTTACAAGGAACAACTGAGAGAGCTGGGGTTGTTTAGCCTGGAGAAGAGGAGGCTGAGGGGAGACCTTATCACTCTTTACAACTACCTGAAAAGAGGTTGTAGTCAGGTGGGGGTTGGTCTCTTCTCTCCGGCTACCTAGACTGGACATTAGGAGGAACTTTTTCACCAAGTGTGTGATCTCTCAGTGGAATGGGCTGCCCAAGGACGTGGTGGAGTCACCATCCCTAGATGTGTTTAAGAATAGGTTGGATGCTGTACTTAGCAGCACGACCTAGATAATAGGATAGTGTGTTATTGGTAGGATGGTGGGCTGGTAGCAAGATGACAACAGGTTAGGTAGCAGGTAATAGGTTGGACTCAATGATCTCTATGGTCTTTTCCAACCTTACTAATTCTGTGATTCTGTGATTCTATGATTCAGCGATTCAGCGATTCAGCATCCTTGGAGTAGTTGTGTAAAGATAGAATGTTGCAAAAAAGAAGGACATTCTGTCAGATTTCACAGGAGTCCTCTACTTTAGATTAAGAAAATGAGAAAACCACAGATGTTACATCATAAACACGTATCTACTTAGGAACTACCAACTTTTTAGATGCTTTGATAGCATATGCTGAGCCATCAAATTCTGTTTCTTTTTGAGTCAGTAATAATAAGGGCTGACATCTGTATTGCAGTTTTGGTTTTATCAAGGACAGTACTTTATGGAATTTTACAAATATTCTCCAATCTTCTCTCTAGAGAATGTATTAGTCATAGAACTCTGCCTTCTCTTTTTTTAATAATGAAAAGTCTGGGTTTACTGTTGGCCCTCTTGAACTTCGCCCCCCCCCATATTGCGGCTTCACATCTTAGCGACATGATGTTTTACCCATGAGAGAGGCCCCTTTTTGCAACTGCGCATACATGACCTAGCATGCATGAATATTCAATTAGGCAGTCATGAATATGCAAATCAACCATCACAGCCACGGCGGCGGCATGGCCACTCCGCTTGTGCCATCTTGGCTACAGCGGCGGCCCTGCTGTGGCCGCTTGCCCCATCCCACCCTGCCTGCACCAGCCCCACTGCTCTGCTTGCCCCATCCCGGCTGTGGTGGCTCCACCGCTTCCCCACCCCCCTGGCACAGCCGCAGTGGCAACAGATAGACAGCAACACAGCACCAAAGCAGCGCCAAGGAGCTGTCCGAGGATGCAGGGCAAATTTGCATATTAATGAGTTGCCATTCAATGCGGAAGTAGGGCTGCATGGAACCCAATTACGACGGTGGGTCGGCGATATAGTAGACCTGCCTGCAGTATCTGAAAGTGTTGTTAAACACATTTTGGGAACATTGAACAGTATGAAATCCTATTCTTGGAAAATTATCTGGGATATGAAGATAGGAAATCTCCCTGGACTCTATTCAGATCTCCATATTCAGGTGTCTGCCTTCAAGGTAGGACACAATTTCGTGTTCAGACTCAAATGCTGTGCTTCTCACAAAAGCATCAAATGGAGTAGAGAATCATACTCAAAGGGTAAGAGAAAAGTTACTGTTAAAACTGTCACTGTCAGAATAAAAAAAATCACAACGAAGATTATGGAAGTGAAAAATCTATGCATTAATTATTCCATGTAGCTGCATCTAACAGAAATTTGGTGGTGGATATGGAAGTAAGTTTCACTCATTACTTTTTTTTTCCTTTTTGCTTTATAATACTTCCTCAACAAAGAGATTAAATGTGAGATTCTGTTCTGATTTCTCTTCTGAAAGAAGACATCTTTTTAAATGTTCATTAAAGGAAAACATTTAAAACAGAAGTTATTTGATACTAGACAGAACAAGTAGAAAATAGAGAAAAATCATTCCTGAAAATATTTTCATTAATAAAATTACCAGTGAATGAGTACACACTGTAATGTCTGCTTTTTTTCAGACATGAGAAAGTTTGTGTGTTTGAGATAAATTTAAATGTGATGCCTTTATTAATGAGTGGCACCAGTAATAAGCTCCTTTGGCCAATAGTGTCTGGGAAAATGTCATGTGATACATAACAAGGTCAAATGTTGTTTCCAAAGCAGACATTATTTTAAGAATTGTGGTATTTACTCAACATATACTCCCTAATGGCAGAATCTGTTTCAATGGTAGGAGCTTCAGTTCACAGAGCTGGGCAGAATGAAAACAAGCAACTCAAAGGATTCTATCTTTTAAATCTGTGCAATATATATTTCTTATGTGTTACAGTATAAAATTATGAAAGGTTCTACTGTGAAAGCTAAATGATTTATTACCTTGATATGGAGCCCAGGTGAACATATTTCTTCCTTTTTCAATGATACCATTAAGAAGTATTGCTTCATTTATCTTATATATTCTACCTTCATTTATCTTACATATTTTACCTTCAACACTTGTTAGCAAGCTGCAATACAAACTTCTAAAAGAAACTTTTGAAAATCAAATAATGAGTTTCTTCTGTACAAAATACAGCTCCAGAGAACTTTGGAACGTCATTCTTTTCACTCCTTCTGTAGGGAGAATATTAAAAATAAATTAAAACATAAATTAGTGAATAATCCTGAATAAACCCCATATTAGTAACTATCCACTATTTTTAAAGGTAAACTAATTAATATTATGTGTAAATAAACTTCAAAAATTCTTAGTTAGCAAGTGATAGTAGTTGAATATACTTCATATTTCAGTGTCTATGCTATTGAATGATGAATTATATTAGTTCCTGACTCATATGGTAAATAAATCAACCAGATGATTAGTAGTACAATTAAGCCATGGGGGAAAAAATAATATCAAGAACATCAAAATGACACGTTACAGTGTACATTTGAGAAAAGTATCATAAAGAAACTCATTTTTAAACACGTGAAAGCAAGTAAGTCTCCTCTTGCCTCCCCTAGGATGTCAAAAGCTGCTGCCAAACTCTTTGGGGCAAAACTTCAAAACTCAGTAGAGATTAATTTACATAAGACAGGTATTTGGAAGACATTCTCAGTGCTGGAAGACATTCTCTGTGCATTTCTATGAATGGCTTTCAGTGAAGTCGCAATAATAGCAAACATGGGAAACATATGGAGCTAAGAAATCCAAGGGGGGGAAAAAAAAGAAAAATATACATTAGCTAACATAAAACCTAGTAACTGAAGCAAAGTTAATAAGATTTTCCTTCTTTTCTTATTTTTCTCACAAGACCTACACAAGCCATTCAAGTTAATTAAAAAATCATTGTTTCTACTATTGAAGACAAAGTCTGAAGAGCCAAAAATGTCTTTTCAATCAAAAAATATTTCTCTGGCCATCCTTGTAGTTCCGACCAATAAAAGAGTGCTTCTGTTTGATTATGGACAACTAAGATTTCTCTGAGGAATCAGAGGCTATTCTCTGAACTACCTCTTATATACTTTTTTTGTTTCTAGTAAAAATACGTTTGAGTAAACACAATGTGTTTCTTTTCATTTGCATGTATCATGTGACTTAAGATAAAAATAAAAACATTATTATGATAAAAATCCTGTTACTAGTAAATTTTTTTTTTTCAAAGAGTGAACTGATTCCAAGGAACCAGAAGCCACACATCTGCTATGGTAGTGACACTTTCCAAGAATTGCTATAGAGAATAACTTTATACAGTCTAGTTTTCTCAATTGCAAGAAATGTTGTGCGCATTTTGTTGAGGAATACATCAGATCCACATAGCTTGCAAATATGCAGATTGAGATGCCAATTGAACTCTGTGTGAGAGCCCAAGGCAAGAGGTCACGAACTGTCAACCTTAGGAAGAGCAAAGGACAGGAAGAGAGGTGACAGTCAGCTGGGTGAAAGTACACTAGGAGACAGAGCAGGAACCTGTAATTGCCACCCTATAGGACAACAAAGAAGATGAAGACCAGTGACACTATTGCTGTGGATGGACATAGAGAGGGAGACAGGAGCCAAAGACTCAGGAAGAAGACTGAGACTTTTGTGTGGACAGACTGTGAAGGTATAAAAGCTCAGGGGTTCCTTTGTTGGGGGTCCCTCCTTGGAGGCACCAGCTTGAGCTGTGCCTGTGCTCCTGAGCCATGAATAAATGGCTTTATGGAAAGAGACATCTGGGACTCTGCTATAGGAAACTTGGAGTTGAGCCAGTAAGAAAACTTGGTCTGGCTGCGTGTGAGTAGGGTGTGCAGGGAGTCAAGCGTGGCAGCTCTGGGTCACTGGAGCCACCCCCTGAGAAAGGGCTTCAGTCCCAGTAGTGAAAGTCTCTGGTGTTGGGAATGTGGTTGATATAGCCTCATAAATGGTCAGACAGGGAAGTTTCTCTAAAGATCTAACACTTCAATTGTAATTTTCATTTCACTTTTAAGTGTTTCATGTATTCATGCATATGTTAGGAGGCACAACATCCGTATTCCATAAAAAAAAAAGAACCATCATTGTAGAAGGCCAAGACACGTAAACATACATAGTTTATCACACAGAAAAAGCTCAAGGGTTTTGCCAAGGCTCTGCTATTGTGTTAAAACTAATATGTACAGTAATCCCTCAAATATCATGGGGGGTCAGTTCCAGAAAGATGTCATTATAGGTGAAATCTGTGAAGTAGTGGTAAATAGGGTAAAAACGGTAAATACAATAAAGATGTTATAGAGGGTAAAGACAGGGGAAAACACCCCACAATGTATTGAAGCCGAGAATGGTGAACTATGAAGCAGCAAGTGATTACTGCACAAAATTGCCTAACGACTCCAAGTGGATCATGCTCTCTGCTACAGAGAACTGGTGTATTGTGTAGAATATCACTTTGAGCAGTTAGAGTCAGTTGCCCTCACGTTGTCACTTCCCAAGTTCTTGTCCAACCCCAGACTACTGTTGTAGGAGGGAATGTTAGAGAAATAGCACTGCTCAAAGGTAGCCAAAACGCTGTTGTGTTGTCAACACCTTTTTAGTTATCAATACAAAGACCAGCACTACGTGGGATGCTGTAGGCAAAATCTTAAACTTCATCTCAGCCAGATGTTATGCACACTTCCTATGTGGATCTTAGGACAAATTACTACTTTCACATTCTTCGTTCACTGAGATGAGTTCATCACTTTCCTCTGACGTGACTTTTCTGGGAGAGAGGATATTGCTCAGGGTTTTACTGATTCAGCACTCTAAGCTCATTTTTCCTATTTCATCAGGAAAAAACATGGATTTAAAGTTATTTTCCAGCTTGAAAACTTTTGGTAATTATTATTAAAACAGTAAGGCTACCATTGTACCATTACAATTGTGTCCAGATTCTACAGTACATGAACATGAGTAGCAATTATTGTTTATGTCAGAAGTGAATGGAAAATACATAAAATAAATCTGCTCTCCTTCATGAAAAACGCCTTGTCATGGGTTTGATATTAGAGGTTTTTGGTTTATATGTTTACAAAGGAAAAGTTTTAATAGTTTTTTCTTTCGGCTTTCCCCCTCCCCGCTTCCCGAGTCTGGGGAGGGACCA
>WEKX01021067.1:18526-28657 GCA_013390025.1 Pitta sordida | reverse complement strand
GGTCTCTCATCCATTTTTCTTTAGAAAACAACCCCTAACAGTTTTATTTTCCAGCTTGAAAACTTGCTAATTATTATTAAAACAGTAAAGCTACCATTGTACCATTACAATAGAGTCCAGATTCTACAATCCATGAACATGAGTAGCAACTACTTTTTATGTTAGAAGTGAATGGAAAATANGATTTGTGGTTTGCAGTTGCTGCTCCGAAGAAGGAAGTTGGAAAGCGCAAAACTTCAATTCCCTAAGAACTTTGCCCCACATGCTGGGAAGGTGGGCTTTTTGGAAACACTGTTGCACAACGGAAGCTCACTCTTGCTCTCTGGCTCGGAAGGGGAGACGCTGATGCTGCTGCCGCGGCTGCTGCTAATATTGCTAGAAGTCCAGATATCCCTGCTTTGCATTGCTTCAGTTGTTCTCATCTTCTTCCCTTGCACTGACTGCTGCTGTTCTGAATTCAGAACTCTGTCAGCATTTTCGTGGATTTGCCTGCCAGCTGAGGGACATTCTGTTTGTGTGGGTGGTTTTTTGGGGGTGATTGGGGTATTTCCCTGTTGTTTGTCAGTGTTGGTTTGACTTATATATATATATATATATATATATTCTTTTTTTTATACATTCCAATAAATACATGTATATATAAATATATATATATTATATATATATATATTCATATATATTCCCCTCATTAAGCTTGGTGTTTTCTCTTAACGGTCTCTCATCCATTTTTCTTTAGAAAACAACCCCTAACAGTTTTATTTTCCAGCTTGAAAACTTGCTAATTATTATTAAAACAGTAAAGCTACCATTGTACCATTACAATAGAGTCCAGATTCTACAATCCATGAACATGAGTAGCAACTACTTTTTATGTTAGAAGTGAATGGAAAATACATAAAATAAATCCGCTCTCCTTCATGAAAAACGCCTGAAATTTTATAGAATTAAATCTCTCACTGCAGAAATTTAAGACCTTGGCTCACTGTAAATGTGGCAAACCTCCAGAAATTAGCATGTTCTTTGGAGGTGAGCCCTTCAAGCTCAGCTTCTTGGTATTGATTGTGACATTTTCTTGTCAGCATGAATATCCAATATCCAAGTTAGGCAATATTTCTCATTAAGTTGTATAGACTACGGACAGCCGAAACTTAAACAAATGTGCAGTGTCAGAGTACAGGCAAAGTGCAGCACCTAGTTTTAATAAACTGAAAACAATCCATCTGACGAGCTTCTTTAATTTCACCTTTGACTCAGTTTATGTCTTATTCCATCCAGTACCCCTCTTTATATCATTACTCCAGCTTCTGCTTTTGTAATCTTTTTTTCCTAAGTGAGTGGCTTCATTGAAGGTTTGATATTTCTCTACTGAATTCAGCAATAATATTCTCATTGGCAGCAATGATCTGGCATCAAACTTATCTCTAGCAAAGTAAAACTTTTATTCCCACTGCTCTGTTAAGAGTTGAATACTCTTCTCTAGATGTACAATCCATTATTAATTCTTCCCTGGACTCACAGATATTTAAATAATGAAGCAATCAACATGATCAGCTAATCTAGTATCTTCCATAGTGCAGAGCATATAATTTCACTTCATTCTTATAATGCATTCACTACTTCCAACTATGACTATCTCTTTCTAAAAGTCAGCTCTTTTGAATGGCTGACATCACACAAAACAGAATGTGTTGTGACCTGTGATTAAGTTGTTTCAATGGTTCATTAAATCACTAAACGGTTACATTTCAATATTCAGTTTGTTTCATTTATGATGAAGTCACTTCTTGAACTTCTATTGGATAAACCAAAAAGTATGTCTCTGTTAAGACACACTGTTAAACCATGACTACTTTTATCTGTGCTTTCTGAATCTGTTTCAATCTGTCAACTTTACTCTAAAGAGCTTCACACAGAAAGTATTCAGGTAACGACCTTATTAATTTAATGGACTGTGGTAATATAATTTCCCTCTTTCTACTCAATAGTCTCTTGCGTATTAAGGTTCAATAGACTGAAGATACTCTCTGCCATGAGAATGCTCAAAATGCTTTCTGAATACTTGTCAGTACAATTAGTCATATTTCAAAGATATTTGTGCTTTCTCACAATTTTTGTTTGATTAGTTAGCTGGTTTTTCATTTAACTTCCTTAAAGGATAAGTGAATTTGGTTGCTGAATAGGACAGTCGTCTGTATAATTGCCAATATTTGTGTCATCCATTGACTTCACTACTAATGACTTTGCATAATCTTCTGCAGACATTCCAGCTACTTGACTGATGTCTCAGAAGTTTCTGAAATTGTGTAAAACATTTCTGGCCTAAACTCTTTTCCCCTCCCTCTCTCCCCCTCTCTCCCTCTTTTTTTATTTTTTTTTTAATTTTGTTTGATTAGTGAATACAGAAAAAAACCCTCATCTACTAACATGTATTCTTGCAGAACAGACTACAACTCCCTTTAATAGAACTCCCCCTAGCAGAAATCAAAGAAACAAACAGAAGTCAAGATAACATGGAAACAGTAAAGTTAAAAAGATTAATTGCAGGAAGCAGCAATTATTCTGTCACTTGGGTGTCAAAGTCTCTATTCAAATGGAGGCTGTATGCTTGTGTGGACCATCCTGGGGTTGCTTTATTATCTCAGAAGCTCCTGATAAGCCTTTACCAAACTGGCTGAGTGGTGAAGCATCCCTTGACTGTATCAGCTGTGCTGTGAGACACTCTCTGATTGACCAGCAGCTCTTGCATTGTAAAGATGAGAACAGCCAGAAACAGCAGCTGCCCAGTCATGATGGAAAACAAAGGATAAGTGATTATCCTTTCTTACCTTGGTAAACTGTTTACTTGAGTTGCAGCTTAAGTGGAGTGGTACTACTGTGAATTATAGCTGGATTGTTCTCATCCCATTGTTTACTGATCTTCGAGGGGAAAATCCCAGTAATTACAAACTTGGGTTATAACCAGGATGGAAACTTACTGATAACCAGAGTTAATCATCTTGTGTCCCCATGAACAGTGACCCTATAAACAGAAACCCCATAACCAGCCATCCTAAGTGAAGCACTTTGAGCTCTCCTGCACCGTGGTGGGCTGTGCCAGCATCTCCGAGTGGGACACTTTTCAAAGCTCACAAACGCTCAAGTCTGTGATGCACAAAGTACCATCACTAAGAGGGCTAAGTTGATTCACTCTGCCCTGATCTATGCACTCCCTGAGGTGCACTCACTGCCTGTTATGAAATGCAAAGGGGGTTGATATGATTTTTCGCTGAACCTGAGAGGAATTTTTAATAGGTTCCTTTACTCAGAAGGAAACAACTGCACACAGCATTTTCCCTGTGTGTGTGTAAATTGATTATTGTATGAACGAGTGCTGGTTTTGGCTGGGGTAGAGTTAAATTTCTTCACAGTGGCTAGTATAGGGCTCTGTTTTGGATTTGTGCTGAACACAAGGTTGATAATATAAAGATACAATCATACCTCGGTAATTTGCGCTGTCAAATTCGCGACCTCATTGACTTGCAGAATTTTTTCCCTTGAATCTGCCTCAGGGGCTCGCTGTGCTTCCCATTCGACACATGCACAGTGCCTCTGCTTCACCAAGGGGCAGTGACACTGCTCTCCATGGGGCGGGACTTGCACGGCCCCGTGGGCTGGATGGGCAGCACCTCTTGCTTGCTGGGGACAGCCACAGATCACTCCATTATGAGTGCTGTGGAGGTTATGCGGCATTTATAAGTCCCATGGCACCTTTAGACATGCCACAGTCCATTTCCTGCTCCTGTGTGTCTCTGTGGCTGGTCTCTATTCAGAAAGGCTTATACACACACTGTGTGGCATGCCTCAGGGCACACAGGGCCTTGCGCAGGGATGCTTCATTACTGGCTGCCCCAGCTGCCTCAGGTGAGCACTGAGACCCAGCGCAGCTCCACAGAAGTCACACTCACCCCTCTTCACTCTAAACCTAGCTGGGGGACTGACCCCATCAGGTGCTGGCTGAGTGCACACGTGGCCCTACTCTGGCTTCTCCAGTGTTCGTCCCAGCACCACAGCCCTACAGCCCCTCGCCACCACTGGTGACGGTGTGGCCACGGTGGGCACTCCAGAAGCCCACTCACAGCAGTTTGATAACATAAAGCTGTTGAGAAGGTCTGTATAAAACCCTTCCACATCATGCTCAGTTTATAAGGTGGGGAGAAGAAGAAGGAACTTTGGATTGATTGTGTTTGTCTTCTCAAGTCACCATTATGCATGGGGCCCTATTCCTCTGGTGATGGATGAATACCTGCCTGCCAATGGGAAACAGTGAATTAATTCCTTGTTTTGTTTTGATTGTGTGCACAACTTTTGCTTTTCCTATTAAACTGTCTTTATTTACATAGCAAGTAATGGAGAGTACCGTGCTCCTGAACTCTGTAAAGTTGTATTCTCAAAAATTTATATTAAACTGTGCTATTATCTATACCCTTGGTGGTGTTTCTTTGAGCAGCCAAACCACTCTTTCAAGAAAATATTTTTTAAAAATTATTTTCTTTTGGATTTGGTATTTAACTTTATTAATAAAGATATCAGATTATACCTTGCTGATTTAAGGAGAATAAGTCAGGACTCAAGATAGTTGCATGCATGCTATAGAAAAGTTTATTTTTGGCCCAAGAAACAAGGAAAGAACATTGACCAGTAATGTGTCCTCCTAGCCCTGTCAGGAGCCAAAAGCCCCTCCCAGATTTGTTACCTATCTTTATACTCATGCCTTATACATATGGAAATTACTCCATGAATATGTATCCCTTTAAAATTATGTCATAAATTTACACCTTACCATTATCACGGTCCAGTCAGCTAGGCTGGATGTGTGAGGGTTCGTTTGCAGGATCTCAGAGGGCAAAACAAAATTCCGGAGAGAGGGTTTAACTTTGATCAAACAGTGAAACTTTATTAAGTGCCCGTAAAGTGGTAATGCGATGGATGAAAGGGTGAAAGAAAAGGGAGAGAAAAGAGGCTATAGCTACCACCACGATGAAATCCTCAAAGGCGTCCCTCACAGATTTGTCGTCAATCAGGACTAGAGAAGCTTCCAAAGTTTCAGTGCTGGGGGGCTATCATTTATACACCTTGCCCCCTCATTTGTCCCATGGTTCTTTTGCCAAGCTCTGCCTTTCCCTGCCACGCAAGCAGTGTCCAAGGCATGATCAGGGCCAAAGGCGAGTGGCCCATTGCCCAAAGAGGAGTGTCCAAGGTGTGGTCAAGGCCAGAAGCGGGTGGCCTTCTGCCAGGGGGTGTGTTTCGTAACAAGTCTGTCTTTTCTGGACAACAGTTTGTACGGTTCCTTGATTCCAGAGAATATGTATAGGATGTGGCATTCCATCCTCCCATATCAGGGAAGGGTGCAGCGCCTGGGCACCACACCGCTTATTGTTCTTGGGTACCTGCGCCTTGGTTTCCATAGGAACCACACTCCAGTCACAGTCCAGGGAGCAGCAACCTGGCAGGTAGGCCGCTGCAAACTCCTGTAACTTGAGCTGTTCGCGGTACCTTATATTGTCCAAGTCCCAGATAACAATGTTGAGACAATATTCTTCTTTGACCGACTCTTACAGCCATAAGCCCTTCAACCAACCCACTCCAACATTTCACATTCTTTTCCCTTTGTTTTGACTAAAATCCTCTGTTGTTTACCATTCAGGACTGGGAAATAAGGTTTTTTTCAGCTCTGATTTTCAGTCTTAATTTTCAGGCCAATTGAATGATTTTAAAAATCTACTAATCCTTCTAAAATCCTTCTAAAATTCAGTGAAATTTCACTATTTCACTAAAATCCCTAAATCTCTGGACTTCTACCTAACTCACTAAAATATATAATTCTCTGAATCTTCTAATCATTGCAGAAAACAGAACTTGATCCATTTTACTTACTAGCTCTGAGGTATTAAACAGAAGTAAATTTAAGGAATCTTGTGTATTCCTTACACGGAGTTAATCTGCCTTTTTAAATACCCAGTAAATTAAGCATGTAATCACAGTTCAACTCACAAAGCCATAGAATTATTTTCAAAACCTCAGCTAAATCCCCCTAAACTTAGAGGACTACACCCAAAATACACATAAAAAGTGAGCATGCCCATGTGACTGTAAAAGACATGAAAGAAATACTAAATATATGTAGAAATATAAATAAATCAGAAATTAGGAAGATGAAGACAAAGAGATGAGTAGAATGATAGCATGGAAAAAGTATAAAAAATAGAGATAGTAGTTTGAATTATAGCATTGTGAATGAGGGAATAACTATGATTTTGTGGAAAAGTTAGACATTGTAGTTGGATGAGATTTAAATTGTAGGAGGCTTTCCATATTCATGGTAAATAAAAAGGTTGCTAAATAACACTGTGGTAGATGTTGTTAAATCAGCAGGTTCAGATAATTTTGCCCGCAAGTACTGTAAAGAGTCAGCTGAGTAGATCTCTTGAACATCAATGATGATTTTCAATAAGTCTTGGAGCACTGGAGTATTTCCAAAGGGTTGGAATGAAGCTGACGTTATGCCAATATTTAAAAAGTATAAATGGGACAATTAATTATAGGCATGTCATCCTGACATTGATCCCAGACAAATTATGGAACAAGAGATGTGGAATTTGATGAATAACCTATTAAAAGAGGGTAATATAATTAATGGCAATCAGCATGGGTTTATAGGAAAGACACTTTCAAACTTGTTTGTAAGGTGATCAGGAAAAGCTATCATTGCACTTGGAGAAGGATGATGTTGATGATCTTGTTTTACTTCTATAGGTCATTTAGTTTCATAATGCACATACTGATTAACAAAGAATAAATTGCAAACACCAATATTATATGTATTAAACTGAATTAAAGGTTGTAATATGTTGCATTTAAAGAATCATCAATGGACATGTGTTCTGTGGGTCCCTTCCAACTCATAATATTCTGTGATTCTGTGATTCTGTGTGATTTTTTTCTTATTTGCAGCCTTATTTTCAGCCATTATTGGTGAAAAATATATTGGATAACAGCAACTGGAGGAGGAGGAAATGTGGAAAAATAAGGATTGCTGACAAGAAGTTGAAATCCATCAAATATCAGGGATAAAACAATATTTTATTATAGACAACAAAAATTATGTGTCTAGGGAAAACAATGTAAAGAACACCTATGAAATGGGAATTTTACCCTGAATATTAAAATTCTAAAACCTTGTGGGTGACCCAGTAACATATTACATCTGGAAAAGCCTAATGCAATTCTGGCCTGTGCAACATTCAGACTGTTTTGGAATAGGAAGTCTATCTTTGTACTATTCAGTTAAAGAAGTACACTGATATATTGAAAAACAAGTACAGAGAAACACTGCAAAAGTATTGAAGCCTCAGAAAATAAATCTTACACCTAAACTCAAGGGACTGCTTTAAATTTGTTGATGCACCAGTTTCTTTACCTCTTTTAGCATAGAGAACATAGCAACAATCCTGGCAAAAAGAAGTCAGATTTCATGACTATCCCCAGATAGTTAAGAATTACAAAAGAGGGTAAAGGATTCATTTGGTCATAAGCTATCTGTAATTATATTCAGAACAGAAATATGACTGTGGAAAAATGTGATAACCAGAATACATCTATTAGACAGTGAAGTTTCTCCTTTTTCCCCCTCTACAATCCTACATTAATTCTAACAGAAAGTGCAGTGAAATCATTAGCTGTGAGCTTATTTTAGTCCAATCATTTCCCCCACTAATTCACTTTCACAAGGCAACACTAATACATTGTTTCCACTCATTTTACTCTAGCTACGTGCTGTCTTTCGTGGGTCTTATTTAACTGAATAGCATTTAAGATTTACAGTTGATGTTAGTTCAGTCATAGTATAAAAACAACGTTAAATACTCAAATTCAAATAAATCATTTCCCTGCCCTTTTTATTTTCTTATTCACAAAAAATGGAAAAAATCCCAAACCACTACCAAAAATCTACAGGAAAGATTTGTAGCCAGTAGTAAAAAAAGCAGCACAGATTATTTCTTTGGGCAATAGAATGTAAGATTGCAACGAGTAAAGTCAAAATTATATTCTCAGTTTAGCTACTTTTCATTCAGCTTGTAACAAATTTTCCTTCTTTTTGGAACAGAACAAAAGAAGTATATTCTAGATATTTGTTTTGATTTCTAGAGAATACTTCATATTTCTATATTTTGAAGAATAAAGAAAATATATTTCTCTTTTGTATGACTTTGAAAAATTTCAGTTTCACCTGTAACCTAATTTGAACTCTCCTAAGACTTCAGATCTTCTAGTCTACACTCAAATACACAATTATTCATCAGTGAATTAAAATTGACATATTATAACCATAAAATTTTACTTGATGTTGACCATATAAGTTTACACTGAATTCAACAAGATACTAACTAAAGCTCTCAAGCAGCAATGTCAATCAAGGAGACACAGGATTTCATAATGTTAATTCAGGACTCTCCTGCATAGCAGATAACAAAGTAGTTTAAGAAATAGCTGCTGATTTCAGTTCTGATTGTTCCTCTGCTATCCTTTGATTGTGAAAGCAATAGCAGTATAAAATCCAAGCTGAAGAAATGTTGAAGAATAAGAATATTTGGAAAACCAAGCTCAACACGAGACTGTTGCCTTTGGAGCTCCAATGTTACTTTGTTGTACTTGTACCAGTAATAAGTAATATGCAAATTTCTAGAGGCTTTCCAAGTAAGGACTACTATTTTTTAAAAAAGTAAATTAAAAAAGTTGTATTTTATGAAATGTCGTACTAAACTATCTAAATACTTTTATCAAAATGTGGTAGAGAAATTAAGAAACAGAAACACATAAAGGAATATAACCCTCAAAAAATGCAATGCCAGAATTAAATTTGCACTGGCAAATGATTTTATAACAAGCAAAACTGAATTGGCAAAAGCCAGCACAATCACTATGAATGTAACAAATTACCTGATTCCTAAGAATTTCACAGACACACACTGCCAATGTACTGGAGTGTGAAATTAGTGAAGCACTTATGCAAAGTACAGGCATTGTGAATATGATTATACCTAAGAGATGATTCTAGTAATGACAACTTGAAGCTCAGGCTAGAAAAATTGCTCATTTGCATCAGGTGATAAGGGTGACAATTTTAAAGTTAAAAGTCTCCCTCCAGTCTGACAGTGCCAATGTGGACATAGCCAATGCACTTGTGTGGAAACAGTTTGTTTTCAGTTGAGAGGGCTGATCTTATCAGTTCTGTGTGGTGAATATATGGGTAAAGGAATTGCAGTGGGGCACATAGAGCACTATGCCATGAAATATATTGAAAGAATAGAATAGAACTGTGCTGGGTTTGCTGTGGCTATTTTTTTCTGGCAGCAGGGCGAGGGGCGCTGTGGAGGAGGCTTTTCTTTGAGAAGTTGCTGGAAGCCTCCCTCATAGCTGACAGAGGTAATGCCAGCCAGCTCCTGGCTGGACCTGCTGCCGACCAAGGCCAGGCCAATCAGGAGAGATAGAGACGTCCCTGTGATAACATATTTAAGGAAAAAAAAAATTACAGCAATAAGAAGATGGCTGCTGGAGAAGAGCCATGAGAAGTTGTAACAGCAATGGAGGCATCAAGGCCAGGGCCGAAGTTGGGGGAGGAGGTGTTCCAGGCATCTCCCTGCAGCCTGTGGAATGGACCATGGTGAAGCAAGTTGTCCCGCTGCAGCCCATGGAATGGAGAGAACACAGGGAGGCAGAAGATCCACCTGCGGCCCGTGGAAAGAGGAGCCCATGCTGGAGTAGGTGGATGCTGGAGGGAGGCTGCAGCCCATTGGAGCCCACATTGGAACAGAACCCCAGGACAGACATGTAGCCCATGGAAAGGAGTCCATGCTGTGTGGCAGAACTCTACCTGGTAGGATCTGTGTGCTTTGGGATGGGACCAGAGTGGAGTAGTCAGTGTTCAAAGAACTGCATCTTGAGGAGTGACCCTTGGGCAGCAGAGTACGAAAGAGCAGTTGCCCCTGGAATTGGGCTCACACTGGAGAGGGTCATGAATGACTTTCTCCCGTAGCGGGGGGGCCCTATGGGAGGCAGGGAAATGGCCTCCTACCCTGAGCAGTAGCAGAGAAC
>WEKX01021067.1:1010-18166 GCA_013390025.1 Pitta sordida | reverse complement strand
AGGTCCAAATACACAACATCCACTGTCTTTTTGTGATCAACCAGTCGAGTCACTGGATCATAAAAGGAGATCAAGTTGGTCAGGCAGGACCAGCCTGTTCGAAATCCATGCTGACTGGATCTAATGTCATGGTCGTTTTGAAGTTGCTGCATAATAGCACACAAGACCATCCGTTCCATGACTTTGCATGGGACTGAGGTCAGGCTCAGGTCTGTAATTGCTCGGATCATCTTTCCTGCTGTAAACTTTTGAGAACAAGTATCAAACACTTATTCATCTATTTCTGAGATACATATACATACACATAATAGCAGAACAGACGTAAAGTAATATAAGATTCAAATCATGCAAATGTTATGCAGTGTCTTTTATATTTTAACACTTAACAATAGTTCACAACTGAATTTAGTCAGTTTGTTTTCCAAACGGTTGTTAAAATTTTCAACTTCAATTCCATAGTCAGAATAAGAATGGAAAAAATATTAGGTTATACTTGTTTTAAACCAAACTCTCAGATGGGACTGTGGTCTCATATCTGAAACTACATGCTCATAGCTGTTCTTAATGAAGATGGATTGGCACAGGGTAAAGGAGAATACAACTGTAAGAGATGATTGCTTTTTTTTTTGTCTGTTAACAACAGAATAATAAGGTACTCTCTCAGGGACATTGGTGTGTTAGACACAGCATTGTAACACACAATTTGTTTTGATGAAACCATAACTGTTACAAAAGGTCATGAAATCTTCCTTACTTGAAATGGCACTTCTCAGTCATTTATTCCTGTGGTCTTCAGGACTAGGTGTACATAATTTCATGTCAATCCAACATGTACTGCTGAAGATGTGGTCAAACACTTCATACTTATCCAATTTACCCCACTTCAATGTCTGTATTAAGTGTACTTCCGATCGTGATTTACAGGGTTAATCACATCAATATCATTCATATAATGTTCTTGCCGTGTTTGCTGTTGAACTTATAAATTCACCTGTAATAAATCAAGATGATGCAGATAATCCCTCAAATATCACAGGAGGTCAGTTCCAGAAAGATGCTGTGATAAGCAAAATCTGTGAAGTACAGGTAAATACAGTAAATACGGTAAATACAATAAAGCCAGTAAAGGGGGGGGCATCCATGTATCGAAGTCAAAAATAGTGAATTACGAGGAAGCAAGCGATTGCCATACTTACAAAACAAAAAAAGTTGCTTTCCTATCCATTATTACACAAATTAATATACTCAATTATTACCATTATGATTTCCTATATTTAACATTTACAATTACGCATTTCAATTATTAAGACCCTTTATACCATTGGAAATTACAATAAATTTATGAAGTTTATATGTAAAATGTTATTCATAAATGTTCTGTGAATAACTGTGAATGAACAAAACTGCTAGTGTATAGAGGATGTATTTTTTGTATTGTTCTACTTTAATATTTCCCTTGATTAAATTTTGTGCAGGTTGTATTCTAAGCTCTGTGATGAGAGGGTATCACTTCATACCTAAGTAGTTCATGGAGGATTATAAAACAGAATGTTGAGATAATTAAATAAGTATTAAGTGGATTAGTTGGACACATCCTAAAGATCTGAAAGGCCTTTTCAGTGGGAAAAAATAAAAAGGCAAAATTACTACAAAACCTGATGGTACAGTTTCAGTCATGGAAGTAGATGTCTTTGTGAGAATGAGCTTTTATTTTCTGTCATAATTTGCCCTTGCTGCCTTACAATGATTATCACGTAGTCCTGACCATGTTATAATTATCTGCTATTTGCAGTATGAGTTTGCATGGAGGAGAAAGGATTTAGAATGAAAATTTGATTCTTTGAATTTCCCACATGGATTTCATAAAATATGTAAAATGTAGAACCTTATAATATCTATTTTTTCCTACACTTGTAGAAAATGCGTCATACTACTGGAACTAAAGTGTCTAAGTTCTGAATATTTGTTATATGTAGGAATTCTGATAACAACCACTGTTCAGTGAAAAAAAAAAATAAAATTGCAAATTGTTCATATTTTGCACTAAATTGTTACATATTTATTTAGACTTAATACTTATAGCAGTATCTAAATGTTTCAACTTAAGTGGTATCTCACAATGCAAATAATACTACTCATGAAGGAAATATACAGAAGTGACAATGCATTGGATAAACCCAGGAGTTTTTCTTTCAGAGAGTGACTAGACTTCTTAAAGTGACAGTCACAAGGACTACAGGTAGAAACTAATTGGAGTGATTGTTAGTTTTCTCAATCCACTTTGGTAATTTGAATTACAGTGAGCCCCCAGAATTCACAGGGGAGTGGGTCTGGGCAGGCCATGCAAGTCATGAAATAGGTTACAATAGCAAACCATGAATATTCAGTTAGGCCCTGCCCATAGCCATGCCCCCTCTACTGATGAGTTCTAGGGGTCAGTCCTGGGAACACGGGGGACATGTTGCACCCCAGGAAACCAATAGAAATATCTTCTGCCTGTTCCTGGCTGTGGAATTCTTGCTTTTGCCACAGCGACCCTTTTCTGATCTTTGAAACTGAGCAGGAGCCAGGACTCATGGGCTAGCATGCTCCCAACAGGGCCACATGGGCTCACACTCACCACAGTTTCATTTCTGGGGTAGTTGTTTTGTTTTGCTTTTCTTGGAATTTCAGGGTGGTTTTTTCCAGCTCAGAACAAAGGGAATGTGGGTGAGGGGGCAGTGGTGGCTGGGAGTCCACTCGAGCCAAACCGAGCACTGGCGAAGGAGCCTGGGCCAAGCTGAATGCTGGCAATGGAGCCTGAGCTGCAGCCGAGCCCATCTGAGCCAATGTTTCATATCAGAAAGACCGAACAGGCTAGCCTCACACTGCTTCCATTCACAAGTGAGCTCATACACTGCCTCTGCTTGCAAAAGCAAGGCAGCAGCTCCAAACTGAAGGATCTGGGCAGGCTGAATGCCCCCCCTGCCGATTGCAGCCATGCCACTCTCTACCCCACCTCCAGCCAGCACAGCAGTTCCATGGGCCACAGCGCTGTCATGGACCATGCTGGCTTGAGTTTGGTCCCAGGGGCAGTGCACAGCTTGACATAGTTCCTCATCGTCCCACAAGCAGTGGCTGGTGCACGACTGCCACCCGCCCCGTGCCCAGGAGTGACACCACAGCTCTGTTGCCTCTGCGTCACCCACCCAGCAGCACTCCCTTTCCCCTTAAACCATGAAAATGTTCGGTGCTTGGAGACTGCAGGGGCAGCGGGTTGGGTTTGGCCCAGCCTGCCGGCCCCAGGGATGGGGGGAAGGTGCCTCCCACTCCTGCTCTCACACAGAGACAGGCAATGGTAGCCCTATCTTGCAGCTCAACATAGAACAATTCCAGCCATTCAAAAATACATTTACATTAAACGCATCCCAGGCAGACTGGGACACACAGTGCATGGCTCCTGACTCCTGCCCCTTGCCACCCCTGGTGGCTCCCAGGCAGGTCAAATTTACATATTCATGATCTCATTACATATTCATGTGTTGAGTGAGTTCGGAGTACAAATTCACAGCATCTGTGCATGCGCGTGGATGCACAACTCACAGAAGAATAATCCACAGTTAATTGAAACCATGAATATGCAGAACGCAAATATGCAGTGGCTCACTGTATTCATTCTGCCCACTGGCAGTTTCACTCCTAGGTACATGTTGCTACCATGGCATGGCAGTCTGAAGTGAATACAGTCATACCTCGCTAAGTCATGCTCCCGCTTTCACTTTTTTGTATCCTTGCGAGGGGAGTTTCAATGAAAACTCTTCAATTCCTCATGGGATTTTCCCATCTGCTCATGTGCACAGTGTGCGGTGGGACTGGTCTTTGCCAGGGGGCAGTACAACCATGCCCTGCAAGGCAGGGCAGCTTGCTCAGGGGCCACTCAGAGTCCCTCCCTTATATATGTTATAAAGGTTATATGGTGTCAGCACTTTATGATGGCCACTTGCTATGGAGCCATGGTGGGTGTCCTTCCACCAGGAACAACTCACTCTAGGTCCTCAGGGTGTGTCATGACCACAGCTCCTGCTGGTTCTGCAATCCCTGCTCGCTCCCCTAACCCAGCCCTCCATGCCAGGGCTGAGCCCAGCAGCCTCCCAGGTGATGCACCCCTTTCCCCTCCCCATTGCAGTCATCTAAGCCCCCACTCATCTGGCTACTTGTTCTCCTCTCCAGCTGCAGCTGCCTCCCTGGAGGTGGCAGGAGTAAGCCAGGATGTGGGGCTGTGGGAGGCAGGGCGATCCCAAGGGGACTGGAGGCATCAGGGTTGAGTGTGGAGGGCTGTGTTTGGCTGAGGTCTGTGCTGCCAGAAAAAGAGAAGAAAAAAAAGCTCTCTCACTTACTCAAGATTTTGAGATCTTGAATGGGAGAGCTCAGTCATTCAGAGCAAACCCATGCACAGCATGCAAAGGGCATGGGCCAGAACCACAGTATCTGTCCCTGGGTGCACCTTGGCACACACAGGGGTGTGTGTGTGCATGCGTGCATGTGTGTGTGTTTGTGTGTGGTTGTAGTTGTGTGTCCCAGAGGCACTTTTCCATAGGAACAGATTCACAGAATATTATGAGTTGGAAGGGACCCACAAGGATCATCTAGTCCAACTCACCATCTAACACCCGTAAAGAGACCGAGAGCACATCGCAGAGCATGACACCAACCTAGATCCCTCACAGTCTAGCAGGCCACTCCGAGACGGAGGGGGCACAACGTCATCCAGCCCTACACCTCCCGGCTAGACCATGTCACTAAGCTCCTCGTCCAGTCTTCTCTTAAACACCTCCAGGGATGGTGACTCCACCTTTCCATAGGAACAGACGAGGGGAGACGGTGGCAGAGCCACCCCCTCTCCTCACTTGCCCCTTAGCCTCTCCCATGCCCTCAATGCCACACACACACACACAACCCATCTCCGCCAAGGTGCATACTTCTTTCCACCCCAGATGGATGCGGCTGTGAGCACAGCTCCGTTCCACCTGGAATGATAGGGGCTGTGAGGGGGACTCTGACAAGCACTCGGTTGAAACACTTTTCAGTCCATCTGTGAGAGAGACTTCTGAGAAACACACTCATCACTTGCCTCTTCTGACAGGGGCTGGCAGGAAGCTGCACCTGTCTCCTGGTTTAGGTGTGTTTAGGGTTAACGACGGCCTGGGCCCTGCACCCACAGAGCTCCCTCCCTCAACCTTAGCAATTGGCAGGATGCTTTCTCTGCCACACACTGGTCTGTGTCCCAAGGAGGACAGGGCAGCAGCTAGAGGTGGGACACACAGATGTGGCACAGGACAGAAGGTCCCTGCCACACCAACACGAAGTGCTTGGAGAGTTCCAGTGGTGGGAGGGGTGCAGGATCTGCGCAGCTGCCGCATGGGACTGTCGCAGCATAGGATGGTCCCGGCAGCAGAGACACCTTCCCAGAGCTAGCCTGGGAAGCCCACTCTGGCCAGCTCCCACTGTGAAGCGACACAGTACAGCAATGGCTGCAAAAGCTGAGAATCATCCCGCTGGCTCCTGCAGAGAACCTCACAGACTCCCTGAGCAGGTAAGGGGCAGGGAATCTTCCCTTTGTTCCCCTGTGCTGTGAGAGGGCTTTGGGAGGTGGCAGGAATGCCCTCCAGCGCTCCGGGGTTGAGGGGGGCAGGGCGACAGGCATGGCTTATTCACATATTCATGGTGTGCCTATCCTTATGGATTAGGGGATTCATGGCAGAGGAGGAGACCTTAACCTCCACGAATTTCGAGGTATTACTGTACTTGCTTTAAAAGTTGAAAGCTATAAGAAACTACCAGATGTTGCAAGGTTTCACTTTAAAAAGAGTTGTTGTCCTTTTTTCATAACTGTGTTTCAATTTTCTCTTTTTTCCTAAATCTAGTCTTCATATTAAAACACATTGTTTCCCTAAAGCTTATTTCCCTAAATCACAGGAACTGTTTCATCGTAGAGATTTATGTGTGTGTTAATAAATCAGGAGTCTAATAATCCTTCACAATGAAATTACAGAGAAAATGTTTGTCTTTTTTTGAATTTCTAGTGTTAAAAATCTGATTAATTAGGTTTTATTTTCATCTCCAATTCCATGGAAATCATATGTCTTTGACTTATGAGCCTCATCCTTTTCTGAGTATTCTCGCATGATTAACACAGTTACATTTTTACAGTAAATATTGTGCATATTTTGCAATACCTTTTCATGTCAAGCCATATCTTCCTAGCATTTTGTTTCAGGTATTGATCTCTGCTGAATTTTGCTTTATATCTCTGAAGAGGAATTTTCTTTTGTCACTTAATTTAAATCCTCAGTAACTAAATGTTAATCTTTGTGAAGGTATTTTACTGGAGATTCTTTTCTTTGGTAATATCTCTGGCTGAAGCTTTTAATTTGCAGAAAAAGCCCACATTTTGAAAATATTATGAAAATAATTTTGCTTGAATAAGGCAAAGGCTTGTGGATATCTTAATGGTTTACAGTTCTCTTCAAAAACTTTAAAAATAGATATATCAGACCCATAATTAGCAGACAATAGATAGCAGTGTAAAATCAGCAGATAATTATAGTAATTAGTTATTTCCTTCCATGCTTTTCAGGTGGCTTTAATCTGCAAAAATCATTTACTAACAAGAAAATGCATTATCATAGCTCTATATAACACAACAAATTACGTATTTTGATGATCAAGTTTGAAATAAGGAAATTCCAGACCACTCCAATTTTATATGTTTATTCCTTTAAAAGTTATTTTCTTAAAGTAAATGTGCAGTTATCTGAACAAGAAGTATAGAAAACTTTGTCAAAATAATCTTTTCTTTCCAGAAAATATTAAAGAGATTATATCAGAAAAGTACTTGTTTAAAGCGCTACACTTGTGTTACAAAATCATTTTGAACTCCTTTCTCTTCAAATATGCACAAATCTTGGTAAAGGAAAGTCAAACAACAAAGAAATAACAATTTCAGAAAATCAGATTTTTCCCTATTTGGCTTCCCAGATGTTAAGTCAGAGAATTCTGGAAGACTGATTTTACATACACACACATACACAGAGACTTCCTTCCAAAAGCTCTATCAATTGGAAGATTCTTAAAACTAGGAGGAATCTTGAGATACCAAAATTTCTTTTGAAAGGGCAGGACTCTGTCTCCCTGAATTGAAAACAAAGGAAAACAGATACTAGAGAGGTACTGGGACAGAGCATGGAGAAGATTCGAGAAAAAAACTACGGGTCATAGTAGAGGAAATACTTGTTACCAAACACAGTACAGGTCTTTAACCACCAGTTCTCTGAGGTGTCTTCTTTTCACTACTATTTTAAACTATCTCTCTTCAGCTTGAGAAAATTAGCAAACTGAATATAAACTTTTCCACTGAAGTGAGTGTATACAAATGAGTCATTAATGCAGTCTCCAGGATGTTGTCAGCCCAATCTGTTTCTATCTTAGTATTAACTTCATAACATATGTTTGCATCTATTTTATGATACTGGTAACACTTCTCATGTGAACCAAGAATTGGCCCCAAAACTTTTGAGGAGTAGCAGCTTGCTATACAATACAGGAAGCTGCTATACAGATCCTTTAAAAATGATTTAAAACATTCCCAATACATCGTTTAAATAAATTGCTCCTTTAAAGGATTTTTGAATAAATAGATAAACTGGTTCTACCCATTACACATCCTGATATATTGCTTCATGCTTGGCTATACTGCAATGTGTCACTGCTGGTGAGTTTCTTACTTTGTTTCCTTATCATTTCAGATATGAAGTGCTGTTCCTGTGATTAATGCAATCTCAAAAGGTCCAAAGAAATTGGCATGCCAGGAATTAACAATAAGGAGTATCTCTGCTTTGTTTTGCAAAATCTTATTTATTTAAAATAATAAGAAAATCTTTTTATTAGTAACACAGACACTATTCCATACTTTCTATTGGGTATTTTTAAAAACAACCAAGAGCTACAAAAAGTGATCAACCATTCTAGATAATATATGTATGAAAGCACTTTTCTGATGTTATAGTTCTTTTAAAAAAAACCTTCTTAAACTGAAAAAAACTCAGAGTTTTGGACATAAATAGCCAACAGCAAGCTGATATTATGTCTCTTCTGCTCCCACTAAAAATGAAAATTGAAACCCCAAAATATTATTCTTTTTTTTTTTTGTATTTTTAAAATTTGAATAGCTGCCTTTACACTTCACAGTTTGGAACCCTGTCTGAATTAGCTCAAATTCATTTTTGAGAGTACTAGGTTGCAAGAACTTAGAAATTCTCAACCGCCACCTAGTATTAAATCATTAACAGTCCACTGAGCAGGGACTGAAATTCTGAACAACTTCTTAAGATGTTTAATGACTTTTTGAATGAAGTGTAATTTTTCTAGCATAAAAATGAAGAATATGGGTTGGGCCATTTATGACATAGAAAAGATATAGTGGATAGAAAAGGTTTGTTGTTTCTTCATCACACCTGATGAAGAAGGAGGAAAAAAAGAGAGAACTGTAACAGCTTCAGATAGGACAGTCTTCTCACTCTGTAGCAGTAGCTGTTGTACCAGCTTCTCTTTTGGACCTGACAGCAAAGGGAGGCCATCTTTCTATGGTTTTACACAGTGGGGAATGCAGTGGTTCAGGGGCTGGTTGTCTGACTCGAGCTGAAAACTGGCTTAGAAAACTGTACAATTAGAAGCTCCAAGCATTCACAGATTCACAGAATCACAGAATATTATGAGTTGGAAGGGATCCACAAGGATCATCTAGTCCAACTCACCATCTAACACCTGTACAGAGACCAAAAGCACATCCCAGAGCGGTAACACAAACCTAGTTCCCTCACAGTCTAGCAGGCCACTCCGAGCCGGAAGGGACCCAGGTTCATCCAGCCCTACACCCCCTAGCTAGACCATGTCACTGAGCTCCTCATCGAGTCTTCTCTTAAACACCTCCAGGGATGGTGACTCCACCATCTCCCTGGGCAGCCCATTCCAATATGCAATTACTCTCTCTGTGAAAAACCGCTTCCTAATATTAAGATTAAACCTCCCCTGGTGTATTCTGAAGTCTCTAATTCCTCTGTGTACTGCACAGGCTTTCCCACTCCCATACTTGATTTTTATGAAATATGGATCTAATACTTCATGTTTTAAAAGTTGGCAGCCTAAGAATAACTGAGGGAAATTTTCCATCTCTAATCCTATTGGAGGATGACAGTACAGGATACTTAGCTTTTTTCCACCTGAAAATTTATATCTAGATATTTTAACATTGAATATATTGGGGCTAAAGGGGCATAACTAGACAGGAAACTTAATATGAATCAGCAGTGTACCCAGGTGGCTAAGAGGAGCAATGGCATCCTGGCCTGTATTAGGAACAGTGTGGTCAGTTGGACTAGGGAAGTTATCCTTCCCCTGTACTCGGTGTTGTTCAGACCACATCTTGAGTACTGTGTCCAGTTCTGGGCCCCCCAGTTTAAGAAGGAGGTTGAGTTGCTTCAGAGGGTCCAGAGACGGGCAACAAGGATGGTGAAAGGACTGGAGGACAAGCCCTATGGGGAGCACCTATGGGAACCGGGGTTGTTCAGCCTGGAGAAGACTCGGAGGTGACCTCATTGCTGTTTACAACTACCTGAAGGGAGGTTGCAGCCAGGTGGGTGTGAATGTCTTCTCTCAAGCTGACGACACCAGAACAAGAGGACCATAGCCTTAAACTATGCCAGGGGAGGTTTAGACTGGATGTTAGGAAGAGGTTTTTTTCACAGAGAGAGTGATCTCTCATTGGAATGGTCTTCCCAGGGAGGTGGTGGAGTCGCCATCCCTGGAGGTGTTTAAGAAAATACTTGNAAAAAAAAAAAAAAAAAAAGAAAATAGCTAAAGACTAATCATCCTCTTGTTCTCTTGTTCTTGGGGATGATACCATATCTAGACATAATCTCTTTCCTTCTACTTTCCTGAGCACAACAGCATACCCAACAAGTGAATGATACAGTCTCTTTTTGGAAGGATTTAATAAGTCAGAATCTTGAGAGGCATATGATTTGCCTCTCATAGTTTTACATGTATTGAATAAAAAAAGTGAATGAGATGGATGAGGCTGGAAGGGTGACTAAATTCGTTGACTTTCTGCCCCAAATACTTCATGTCACACATATTTTCTTTTTTTTCTTTCAGGATGTCTTTCTTCCTACACTCACTACTTTGACATTCTGAAGGGCAATGCTCATTTTAAAATATGTATAGACTTCATTTAAAATAAATGAACCTAAAATCATCTGGGGCAAAATAGCATTTGGTGTATCTCAGCTAACTTCAGTGGAGCTACAACAAGGTTGAATCCAGGCCTATGTCTTCTTGATTGTCATGAGCTTAGAGAAAAACAAAAAGACACCACTAAAAATATAGGTTTTTATAAATCATCTCCCTTATTGACTAGCTTTGTTTTACAGCCTTAATATGACCTTATATTAGTGGGATTTCACAGTTTCACAGGTTATTCCGAGTTGGAAGGGAGCCTCATCTAGCCCAACTCCCCACCAACTAGACCATGTCACTGAGCTCCTCTTCGGGTCTTCTCTTAAACCCCTACAGGCATGGTGACTCCACCACCTCCCTGGGCAGACCATTCCAATGAGAGATCACTCTCTCTGTGAAAAAACTCTTCCTGATATTCAGTCTAAACCTCCCCTGGTGTAGCTTAAGGCCATGTCCTCTCGTTCTGGTGCCGTCAGGCTAAGAGAAGAGATCCTCACCCATCTGGCTGCAACCTCCCCTCAGGTAGCTGTAAACAGCAATGAGGTCGCCTCTGAGACTCCTCTTCTCCAGGCTGAACAACCCAGTTCCCGTAGCTGCTCCACATAGGGCTTGTCCTCCAGTCCTTTCACCATCCTTGTTGCCCTTCTCTGGACCCTCTCAAGCAGTTCAACATCCTTCTTAAACTGGGGAGCCATTATGTTTGATAATGTTTTCGAGTACTGTGATAAAATCAACGGAAATGAATGTAATTATTTCCAGCCAGATTCAGTAACTCTAATTTCCAGCATTTCTAGTCCAACTGCATAATATGCTTAAGTATCCAGTATACTGAAGACAGTTTAACTACTGCTGACCCAATGTTCTTTTATCTTTGAATAAGGAGAAAATTTTAAAAAAATTAATACATAAAAAAATTAATTTGCAAATTTCTATTCATCAGAGATTTATTATTACTGCTGATCTCCATAGAAAAGTATGACAAATCCAATCAGGAATCTTTTGTCATACTGTATTTACAATTACAGAAAATTGTATGAGGACATTATATGTAGAAATGCGGTATAACAATCATGCATTTTTAAATTGAAAATATCTTTGATATTCTAAAATAGCTAGCTGTTTCTGATGTGATATATTCATGACTGTCTTTGTACACTTCTACGATATATTCATGACTGTCTTTGTACACTTCTACACCCTTATTTTTACATTCCTCTTGGCTGAAAATATCTTCAATGTCTTCATGTGCTGAAAACAACAGAAAGAAAAACATCAAGTCCTCATATTCATCTGAATTTGATCAAGGAAAACTAGGAGAAGCTATAACCTGCTTGTATCCAGAAGACTTTTAAATATACAACTATTTAAATCGTTCTGTTGCTAAACTATAAAATAAAAACAATTTTAAAAAGATTGTATGTCACTGAATTATAGCATTTGAGCTTATGCAGATATTTCCAGATATTCTTACCTAGAAAATAGACTATAAAACACAAGCACAAGTTATGGAAATTGCCAGCAATTTTTACATTATCACAACTAACCCACGTGACTAAGCAGTATGTTCTACTATTTTTTAACTTACCAAGCTATTAATGGGGGTGGTATCTCTATTGCCTTGAGAGGACAAACTGAGAAGAAAGACTGAGATCATAATGTTCCATTGTGTGACCATTAGGGATGGAGGAAGTCACTGCTCTATATATGATAGGCAAGTAAATTACCTAACTTCTCCTCATTAAAATTGCAATTATTTATATTTTGAAGACAGTGAAGATCTGGAAAATATAAAAGTATTTTCTATGCAAACTTAAGTATTTAAAGCTTGCTGTGGGTATTGGATTGTAATTAATTCATCTCAAGGCTGCAAATAAAGTAATTTGCTGAGTTTGTTACGTGGCTCAACAAATCATGAGATTTTTACAGTAAATGCCCACGTATTCATGGTCCGCAAATATGCAGTTTCAATTAATTGCAGATTACTTTTCAGTGAGTTGTGGCTCCACAAGCATGCGCACATGCTGTGAGTTACTACCGCAATCTCGCTCAATGCATGAATATGTAATGAGCTCATGAATACGTAAATTGTCCCTGTCTGCTGCCCCTGCCTCCTGGGGTTTCCATGTGCCCTACATTTTCACCATTTTAGGGGAAGGGGAACCACCAACACCACCGTGGAGCAGGGAGCACTGCTGGGCAGGGGGAACAGGGGCAGAGGGCCCATGTCAGTTCTTCCAGGCACGGTGGCATGGCTGCGGCACAGCAACCACCACATCTGATGACCAGGGGGAGGGTGGGGATGGGGGATTGTACATCTGTCAACCGGAGGGTAGCCAGGGACAGCAGCAGGCACATCTAATGACCAAAGGTTAGCGGAGAATGGTAACCACCACATCTGAGGACTCGTGGGTAACGGGGGAGGGGAGGTTTAACCCCAAAGCCTTTCTGGGTGTATGGGAGTGAAGCCACTGGCTCCACACTGCAGCTCAGCTATGGGCACAGTGCTAACCACACCACAAACAAATGATGAAAATTTATTACAGAGAAATCAAAAGACGGGAAAAGACTCATCTTGATGCTGTTGCATCGTTCGAAAAAACCTAAAAACTCATCAGTGACATAGCCCAGTGTGTGCTGGTGCCAGCATCACAGGCTCCCTATGTCAAGATATGATCCCTAGTGCTGGTGGCGGAAGGGCCTGTGCTGCCCAAAATAAAAGTTCTTTCTCGACACCAGCAGTATATACAGTTTGGTTTTTAGGTACGTGTTTGTTGTCCTGCCAGNCCCAGTTCCCGTAGCTGCTCCACATAGGGCTTGTCCTCCAGTCCTTTCACCATCCTTGTTGCCCTTCTCTGGACCCTCTCAAGCAGTTCAACATCCTTCTTAAACTGGGGAGCCATTATGTTTGATAATGTTTTCGAGTACTGTGATAAAATCAACGGAAATGAATGTAATTATTTCCAGCCAGATTCAGTAACTCTAATTTCCAGCATTTCTAGTCCAACTGCATAATATGCTTAAGTATCCAGTATACTGAAGACAGTTTAACTACTGCTGACCCAATGTTCTTTTATCTTTGAATAAGGAGAAAATTTTAAAAAAATTAATACATAAAAAAATTAATTTGCAAATTTCTATTCATCAGAGATTTATTATTACTGCTGATCTCCATAGAAAAGTATGACAAATCCAATCAGGAATCTTTTGTCATACTGTATTTACAATTACAGAAAATTGTATGAGGACATTATATGTAGAAATGCGGTATAACAATCATGCATTTTTAAATTGAAAATATCTTTGATATTCTAAAATAGCTAGCTGTTTCTGATGTGATATATTCATGACTGTCTTTGTACACTTCTACGATATATTCATGACTGTCTTTGTACACTTCTACACCCTTATTTTTACATTCCTCTTGGCTGAAAATATCTTCAATGTCTTCATGTGCTGAAAACAACAGAAAGAAAAACATCAAGTCCTCATATTCATCTGAATTTGATCAAGGAAAACTAGGAGAAGCTATAACCTGCTTGTATCCAGAAGACTTTTAAATATACAACTATTTAAATCATTCTGTTGCTAAACTATAAAATAAAAACAATTTTAAAAAGATTGTATGTCACTGAATTATAGCATTTGAGCTTATGCAGATATTTCCAGATATTCTTACCTAGAAAATAGACTATAAAACACAAGCACAAGTTATGGAAATTGCCAGCAATTTTTACATTATCACAACTAACCCACGTGACTAAGCAGTATGTTCTACTATTTTTTAACTTACCAAGCTATTAATGGGGGTGGTATCTCTATTGCCTTGAGAGGACAAACTGAGAAGAAAGACTGAGATCATAATGTTCCATTGTGTGACCATTAGGGATGGAGGAAGTCACTGCTCTATATATGATAGGCAAGTAAATTACCTAACTTCTCCTCATTAAAATTGCAATTATTTATATTTTGAAGACAGTGAAGATCTGGAAAATATAAAAGTATTTTCTATGCAAACTTAAGTATTTAAAGCTTGCTGTGGGTATTGGATTGTAATTAATTCATCTCAAGGCTGCAAATAAAGTAATTTGCTGAGTTTGTTACGTGGCTCAACAAATCATGAGATTTTTACAGTAAATGCCCACGTATTCATGGTCCGCAAATATGCAGTTTCAATTAATTGCAGATTACTTTTCAGTGAGTTGTGGCTCCACAAGCATGCGCACATGCTGTGAGTTACTACCGCAATCTCGCTCAATGCATGAATATGTAATGAGCTCATGAATACGTAAATTGTCCCTGTCTGCTGCCCCTGCCTCCTGGGGTTTCCATGTGCCCTACATTTTCACCATTTTAGGGGAAGGGGAACCACCAACACCACCGTGGAGCAGGGAGCACTGCTGGGCAGGGGGAACAGGGGCAGAGGGCCCATGTCAGTTCTTCCAGGCACGGTGGCATGGCTGCGGCACAGCAACCACCACATCTGATGACCAGGGGGAGGGTGGGGATGGGGGATTGTACATCTGTCAACCGGAGGGTAGCCAGGGACAGCAGCAGGCACATCTAATGACCAAAGGTTAGCGGAGAATGGTAACCACCACATCTGAGGACTCGTGGGTAACGGGGGAGGGGAGGTTTAACCCCAAAGCCTTTCTGGGTGTATGGGAGTGAAGCCACTGGCTCCACACTGCAGCTCAGCTATGGGCACAGTGCTAACCACACCACAAACAAATGATGAAAATTTATTACAGAGAAATCAAAAGACGGGAAAAGACTCATCTTGATGCTGTTGCATCATTTGAAAAAACCGAAAAACTCATCAGTGACATAGCCCAGTGTGTGCTGGTGCCAGCATCACAGGCTCCCTATGTCAAGATATGATCCCTAGTGCTGGTGGCGGAAGGGCCTGTGCTGCCCAAAATAAAAGTTCTTTCTCGACACCAGCAGTATATACAGTTTGGTTTTTAGGTACGTGTTTGTTGTCCTGCCAGAAACACTTGTAACAGTTGATACTGGACAGGACTGGGGGCTCTGTTCTAGGATGTGTGGGGCAGGTAAGGGGCAGTAAGGAGCTGCAGAGAGAGGGTATGAGAGGGAAGGGGAGAAAGCTGTGGGCAGGGGCAGCAGGTGGAGGAGAGGAACAGGACTGCTGGCACTCCTGGCTTGGGATGTCTCTGTCCTCCGGTGCTGCCACTAGCTCCTCTCACCCGTCCACGCCTGCCCTGTGCATCTCTGAGAAGCAGCAATACACGCAGGACATGAACAGCCACCAGCTCTTTTGGCTAGCTCTTTCTGCCTGTGCAGATGCCGCTGGCCCGTGCTCCCATTGACAGCCCCGGGGAGAGGCAGGAAGGCAGACCCTACTGCTGCCCACCAGGGATGGGGCAGGCAGTGGCGAGCTGGGGAGAAGCAGCGATGGTCAGCTTCCCTCGGCCCACCCAGGGGATGTAGTTTTGGTCTGGTTGCATGCAGCTCTTGGCCTATGGTGGGCCTGCTGCTGCCACAAGCCCAAACATCCTGGGGAGTGGATAAGGGGAAGGAAATCAATCAAAAACCCCCAAACCCCACCTCACCCACTGGGGAAATCAGCTCTGGTGCCTCCCCTCACTGCCTGTCATCGGCCAGTGGTCTATTCCTTCGCGCTCCCTTTCCCCATCGTTTCCCCATAGCCCCCATTGTTCAGTGCGTGGGGACCGGTGGTGAATGAATGTGAATGCTAAGAGGTAATGTATGCAGGACTAGAGTGCACACAGAAGCAAGAGCATCCTGGTCTGGCCTCTGCATCTCAGAGGCAGTGCTAGGAACAACGCCAGTGTGAGCATGAAATTAAACCGTTGACTCTAAAACCCAATTCAGTTGCTCAGCCAACTTATAGTGAGCCAGTCCTATCTCTGACTTTGGCAGGAGGTTCCACACCCCCTCATCTCCACTGGGGGGCCACTCACCAGCTTCAAGGCTTCCAGCTGCGCCAGCTGCTGCGGGGTTTCTATACTCAGAAAAGCAGCAGGATTTCGTGGCCATGAAGCCGCTAAAAGTCTTTCCTCCACTTTAATGAGGCACAGAACGGCACAGAAATTTACATAACTTGTATAATACAGATGTCCAGGAGCTCAGCTATCCCTTAATGTAGAACCTGAAGCTAATATAAACCAGAAATCCCCTGCTAATTTGACATGCTCACCACATCATTTTTTTCCTGAATAGAAAAAATTAATTTCTCTGCAGAGTAGTAACATAACACTTTTACATTGCTCACAGTGCTCTAAATCACTGAGCTTTGTACCATTGTTCCTCAAACTCAAATATACAGAGAAACCTTATATATTTGTGGTTCACATATTTGCACATTCAATTAGTCGCGGTTGGATATTCAGCAGAGTTGTGCAACCATGCTGGGTTACAAACTGGTTGGAAGGGAGAGCTCAGAGGGTGGTGGTGAATGGTGCAATATCAGACTGGCGGCCAGTCACCAGTGGAGTCCCACAGGGGTCAGTGTTGGGCCCAGTACTGTTCAACATCTTTATCGATGACATGGACGAGGGAATTGAATCCATCATCAGCAAGTTTGCAGATGATACTAAGCTGGGGGCGAATGTTGAACTGTCGGAGGGTAGAAAGGCCCTCCAGAGGGACCTTGACAGACTGGAGAGATGGGCAGGCTCCAACAGTATGAGGTTTAACAAGACTAAGTGCCGGGTTCTTCACTTCGGCCATAACAACCCCATGCACCGCTATCGGCTGGGGGAGGAGTGGCTCAAGACTAGTGAAGTGGAGAGAGACTTAGGTGTACTGATCGATAGGAAACTCAATATGAGCCAGCAGTGTGCCCAGGTGGCTAAGAAGGCCAATGGCATCCTGGCCTGCATCAGGAACAGTGTGGTCAGTCG
>WEKX01021062.1:1694-11822 GCA_013390025.1 Pitta sordida | reverse complement strand
GTTTCCCACAATAAGCTTCTGGAGAAAGTCATAAAGTNGTGACAAGGATGGTGAAGGGACAGGAGGGCAAGCCCTACGCGGAGCAGCCATGGGAACTGGGGTTGTTCATCCTGGAGAAGAGGAGGCTCAGGGGTGACCTGGTTGCTGTTTACAACTACCTGCGGGTTGGTTGCCGCCAGGTGGGTGTGGACCTCTTCCTTCAGGCTGATGACACCAGAACTAGAAGGCACGGCCTCGAGCTGTGCCAGGGGAGGTTTAAACTTAATGTTGAGAAGCGGTTTTTCACAGAGAGAGTGATTGCACATTGGAATGGACTGCCCAGGGAGGTGGTGGAGTTGCTGTCCCTGGAGGTGTTTAAGAGAAGGCTCGATGAGGAGCTTAGTGACATGGTCTAGCTGGGCGGGGGTAGGGTCTTTCTGGCTCGGAGTGGCCTGTTAGACTGTGAGGGAACTAGGTTTGTGTTTACCGCTCTGGGACCTGCGTTCGGTCTCTGTACGGGTGTTAGGTGGTGAGTTGGACTAGATGATTCTTGTGGGTCCCTTCCAACACATACTATTCTGTGAATCTGTGTGTGAATCTGTGTAAATATTGTGGTAACATTGCAATAATAAAGGAGAGTAAGTAAAAGTAGGATTAACTACATAGAATAAGGATATTGAATGTAAAAATGTTATGTGTTTCTGGAAATTTTTTGTGTAATAAGAAGTTTTACTAGGGAGAAAAGAAATGAGATTTTTCCAAATGAAGTGAGAATTGTCTCAGGAATTCTTTTAATTCTATTAGTCATTATGAAATCAAAGATATACGAAAAAATGTACTAGTTTTGTACATTGTACAAAATGTACAAAATGTACAGTACATTGTACATTTTACATGTACTGAAGAATTGTACAGTACAGAATGAAAACTGTAGAAAGATTGAGTCTGTGAATAATAGATGAGATAAACACAGGGCCTGAATACATTTGTCATTTAAACATTTTTAGGTATCTTTATCAAAAGTCTCATTAAAATGTACTAGATATATTTCTGAAAGAGATATTTGGATGATAATCAACTCTAGTGGTTTACTGAAAGTTGTCAGAAGTGCTGGTGTCATGCTTCTCTTTTTGAGTCATCTAAGAATTGGAAATTCGTACTCATTTGTAGGCGTTTTCAGTAGAAAATGACAGAGATCTCTTTATGTTTAAAATGAAAATTATGTTAGGGAAAAAGAGAACTCAGAAAAATGAACTGATGTGACTTTAAGATATTAAAATGACAAACAGTTCAAAGTTGAAGTTATGATAATCCACAGTGTGCAACAAGCAGTTGAAGCAGAAAACTATTCACAGCTTGATGATTTTTATTTTAGTACATATGTCCTTTATCTATATATCCATTGTCTGGAATAAAATTAAATATGCAATCAGAAGTCCTGCCTAAAGCGAGATGGTAAATTTTGTGTTAGGAGTAGTGTTTCCTATAACAAAAAAAAGAGTGGCCATATAATGAAGAAGAAACATTTGTCATGGTCAATAGTACTTGCATCCCACTCACTCCTTGCATTGAACCAGAAGTTTTATACATTTCTGTCCTACCATCATTCTGGTAAAATTTGGAGAAGTGGAGTGAGGTGTTTTTAGGAAATTTGGAATTGTTTCTAACTACAGTATAAGACCTCAAAAGGAGACTGTAGGAAGATCTTTGAAAATTCAACTAGTTGGGAAAATTAGGGCATGACAATTTAGGGAACCAGTGATAGAGAAAGACAGTTTTCAATTTAATTCAGAGAAAGAAAAAAAAAATTGAAAGAAAACAGAGTTGAAAGGGTATGTGTGATTAATGAAGAAAACTGATCTTCTGTGCAGAATTTTGTGTGGATTTCCATGGTGCAAAATGGAGAAGGTCAAGGTGGACAACAGAAGATTGAAATACATTGAAAACCAGACAAAAGTGCTAATTTCATCTGTTCGGACACAAAGAAAATCTTCCCTTTAGAAAATTTATGTAGGAAGATGTAGTGAGATAAAAATATCTCAGTATAGTGAGGATTAGGGAAAGATTACAGATAACATGTTAGTGGTATTTATAAACACTGAAAAATTAATGAGAGCAGCAAGGTGGAAATGAGATACTTAGATTTATTCATGGTGACAGTAAACTTATACCTGGCAACCCACAAAGAAACATCAGTATAAAGTTCCCAGTGGGAAACATATATAGACAAGGTTTTGTGCATATTATAAGTCAAGGAAAATCCTCTTTTGTTGTTACTATTGTTGTTGATGATTTTTGTTCCCTGGAAATGGCAAAAATCACCATCTATGTAGTTAATCACACAAGGAGCATGCTGGCATGTCTGTGTTTTTTTCAGACATTCCAGTTTAGGAGAAACAATGATCTTCCCTTACGAAGAGAATATGTGAGGGTGAATGAGAGTGTTACTCATACTAATATGATACTAGAATATGATTTGTCGCTCCTGTCATCTATTTGAAATCAGCAGCTGTCTAAAACATTTTCAAATACAGTGAGAGATGAGAAAATACTGTATAAAATAACAAATAATTTTGGAATTTTTAAGTCAAAAATATCTGAAGAATAGCTGAGCCTTCCCTGAAACTTGTTTTTTCCAGGATACATATAGATTAACTTGAATATGCCAGTAAAATGGTTTTCTTTGTTTTCTATACATTTAAGTTCACCAAGAAGTCTCAAAGGACATATTGGAATGTTAGTGTGTGATCAAATTACTTCTGAACATGAGATAGATTTGTATGTTATGTTGATCATTTCATCAATAACATTATGTCAGTATATTGTTCATAGGACTCAAGTATTAAAAACATAAAGACATTAAAAAACCCTCTAGATCTTTTTCAGATTATAAGTACAATTATTTTGATACATTTACTTGAGCAGAAAGGTTCCCAGTGTAATAACAGTAATTCTGTTGAGTTGTCAAGGACGATGCTTTGTGCTGTCACTGTTTTCAGGCTTTGCCATTGCTTATGATATAAACAATAATCTAGAGACTGTCAGAAAAAGAGATACTGCTTCCTTCTTGCATTGAATAAGTAAAAAATTCAAATTCTGAACTGACAGTTCTAGTCCTGAAGTGTATTTGTAACATTTCTGATTTCCCTTACATATGTTTCAATTCCAATAGTTTTGAGACAAGTGCAATGACAAAGTAAGATGTGCAAAGCTCTGTTTTTTAAACAAAAATATTGAGCAGCAGATGCCTTATATGAGACCACAAAACCTCCATATCTTCATTTAAGGACATGATATACCCTGAAGTTCTTAACCTTAAAAGACGAAATTTGATTTTCGCTTATTTTCTAAGGAGAGCAAGGTGAATATTTTTTTACAAAATGCCAACTTTCAATAACAGTTAAATGCAAACGAAATGATATGTAAGTGTTTGAGCATCCCAAAAAAAACAGCAGAGAAAGCTCCTTGTCAGCAGAATGAAACGCATGCTATCACTGGAGGTAGAAGAGGATTGCACAGGCATCCAGCTAAAAAGTGTACATTTCCTTCAGCTAAATTGTACATGGCACCAATGTAAATCCAGAATTCCAGCAATATGAATGTGAATTTCCTCAGTACTTGTAAACATCTTGGTACAACATTAGTGCCATGCAACTGCATAGCACTTTAAATATATGCTTGACAGCTGAATGTAAGTTAGATCTGAATTTGTTACACCCTAAAATAAATCCTATAAGCATTATAACGTGCATTGAAACCATTCATTTTGAGTAATCTGTCTCACACATTTGAAAGTGTAACTGAAGGAAGCAGAATATGTACTTGCCTGATTTTTGTGTTCTTATGTTCTTTTTGACCGCCATTGGTAAAGTTCCTGAGTCTGAGGACCCTTGGATTGACACTCTAGAACCATTTGTATATCTGAAATGCTGATCATATTTTCAATATTATGTGATTTTTAATACTCTGACCTTAATATGTGATAATATGGACAACATAGGAAGTGCGAAGTGGAGAGGGCTGAATATAATCAACTTGCTTAGATATGCATGTCTACAGTGAGATTAGATGAATCCCAACTCTTCCGTCATTGCTGAGGCTTCACAATGCCTTAAGCAACCAACTGAACTGTTAGGATATCCCAGAGTCCCTCATACAACAATTAGGGTTATTCTGAGTATGTAAAACAGTGATGCTCTTATTTTTACTGTCTGAAGTATGAAAAAAAAGATTTGCTTGTAAACAGCCTATAAATTATGCCGATTCTTCAGGGAACTATTTTTATAAACAGTAAACCCTCTCCACTTCACGCCTCCCAGAGAGTGGCTTCACCCCTACGTGATGTGATTTTTCAACGATTAAGGAGGCCCGTTTCGTGACTGCGCCTGTGCGAACTGACAGGCATTAATATTCAAATTAGACAGTCATGAATATTCAAATCAATCCCAACGCCATGCTGCATGCACTACGGGCACACTGCTCTGCCTGTGTCGTATCACCCCCGCTGTGTTCTGAATGAGGCAGCTACAGCAGTTTTGCCAGCACCACATCCGAGCTACACCCGGCCCACCCTGTTCCCTTGGAGCGAGTCTGTCAGGCACTGCGCATGCTCTGGTCTACTCACAGTGAAGAGGCTGTGTGCAGCTATGAAAGATTTATACACTTTCAGGTTAGATGTGGTGTCCAAGACTTTCTTGGGGTAGATGTCTACCCTGAGTGTGGAGAGACCAGGTCTACCCATCCAGAGAGACACTGGGGACAGTGGTGTGGGCAGCTCCCCGCACCAGTGGCCCTAGCGGAAAAGGGTTTTTTCCCAGAGTGGGGTGGCCGTGGGCGCCAGGAAGTGCCAAAACAAACACCTACACCCAGCAGGAGTGTTGTGATGGGGTAGGGAAAATTTGCATGTCAATGAGCTGCCACTCTATGCTGACTGAGGGCTGTGCAGGGGCGGAGGGGGGCAAGAACTGTGATACCATGGTATTTGAGGGTTGACTGTATACGGAACTTGTTTGATTATTAACAAATTATCTGAGAATACAGTCATATGTCTGGCTGTAATTCCCTGAATATAAAATTTTTTAAGATGCAGCAAAGGATATAATCCATTGCTTACCTTTAAACACTGAAGTAGTCACATTTATACCACAGCCACTGTAAATATAGATACTTTAAGTATTTGTCCTGAATCTGGTCTGCATTCATTTACATCAGAGTTTTCTATTTTGGATGTGAGCAACAAAAGAACCAAGCAAAATATGGAAAATTATGCAGCAAAAAAAAAAGAAGACAAAAATAAAATTTTGGTCTGAATGAATTTGTTAAACAAAAAAAGGATGAAACAGGTTACTGATATGTGTATAGCCATTGTCTGTAAAGACAATTAGATAATGAATAAAAGAGAAATGGTTTCAGTTAAAAGAAAACCCACAAAGATTTACATTAAATGGGAAACTTATTACCATATGAAAGTTATCAGTTTGCGTACTCCATATCAAATGTTCTTGAAATGCGACTGTCTAAAAGACTTAAAAATACATGATCACACTGAAGAAAACATTTATAATTTAAATTAACATAGTCAGTGCTTGTACCTGTAAATAGTCAATTTTTTCTTTTAAGTAATTTTACTTATTAAATAGAGTTAAGATTACATCACAAGGAGACTTCTGTAAAAATGTATTCAAATAACATTATATATCGTATATTAGAGTTAAGAAAGATTAAGTGTTATTTACTGATTAGATTTCTTTATACATAGCAGTCTTAAAAACAGATAAACCTTCCGTTTTTCAGTGGCCATCTTTATCATTAGCATTCTGATTTGAAATTCCTCTCATTTCATAGATTTACTTTGGATAAGTTAGCTCTAATATCACAGCAATTTGAACCAATAATAAAATGAAATAAACAAACACAGCAGTGAGGGTTTTAAATGAGAAAGAAATAACACTTCACAGCAGATAGCATAATAGACGTTCCACTGAAATCAATAGGATTTCACACAAGGAATAACTCTACCAGAACAGGATTCCAAATAACCCTATAATAATTTATTTGGCTAGAGAATCAAATGAGCACCTGCAAACTGCTATTCTGAAATAGTGAAGACATTTTTCCAATTAAAAAATAGAACACCATTGGATTTGTGTTCTATAGCTTATTCAAGAAAAGATTTTAAGCAAATTTTAATGAAATCTTTGGGATTTTTAGATTTTGGCTAACAAATCACTGTAATCACTGGATTTTTCAAAAGTAGCTTGCTAACATTTTTTCTTCCTCTCATCTGTAGAATGCATGGAAAAGTATATGTAAATATCTATGTACTGTAAGAAAAGAACCAATATACTTGGCTTCTGCAGTACGCTTGTACTGAAAGAGGGGTTGAGCCATTCATTATGTATAACTGCCTTGGGATTGAAGCAGTTTTTCTGTCTCTGAATTATCCATGACCTCCTAATGATTTTTTAATATGACTCTGTGTGTTTTATGTAGTTCATCAAATAATCTTACAATCACATAAGGCTTGTGGAATTTTGCATGGGCTCCTCTGAGTATAATTTGCAGAATGAGAAATTCGTGTTGGTTACTGAAGTCACATGAAAGTGACATATCACAGAATCACAGAATCACAGAATATTATGAGTTGGAAGGGACCCACAAGGATCATCTAGTCCAACTCACCACCTAACACCCGTACAGAGACCGAGAGCACATCCCAGAGCGTAACACCAACCTAGATCCCTCACAGTCTAGCAGGCCACTCCGAGCTGGAAGGGGCCCAGGGCCATCCAGCCCTACACCCCCAGCTAGACCATGTCACTAAGCTCCTCATCCTGATACTTGTCTTAACGTCTGCAAACAAGATCACTGGAGTAATTGCATCTTTGTAAACAGGGTGCTAGTTAAGAGGAAAAGAAAGCATAGTGAATCTTAAAACTTTTACAGTTGAAGAGTTTCTGGTTCCTGAGCTCAGCTAGCTAAAGCCCCGGGAGAGAAACCCCACAATGGACAAAAGCAAAAGACAAAAGGCCCTCTTTCTCCTTCAGTGATACAATCCCAGTTTATTCTGAAATCTCCTTCCTTGGAGCCAAAAGTGAAAGAGGCCCAAACATGTGTCCCTTCTCAGTTTCATTCCCCAGGAAAAGGGGGGCAGGCAGTGAGAAGGTAACTACAACCAAGGGGAAGCTTAGGGGGTGGGGTGTAGGGAGGGGCTTGCTAGGAGGTGCCACCAGGCAGACAGGGAGGAAGTAAAGAATTTACAATATGTGACAAGCCACCCAAAGCTGAAGGTAGGAAGACACTACAACATACAGTCTGTTTTTTTCTTACTCACTTGTATTGAAAGAGCATCATACATAGCAAAATACTACCTGCAGTAGAAATATTAGCTCTTTCCTGAGCAAAAAGGCATAAGCTTGACTTATGAGAAATCTTCCTGATACCTAGCCCCTATAAGCAACAGCCATTTTGGAATCCTCTGAGCATCGTAAAGCTGATTGTAAGGCAATATGTTCAGCCAGATTTTGCTAAGTTCTTCTGTTATATTTTGTACTGCCCTTTGTAAAACCCTTTAATAAGCCTTCTCTTACCTAAATATAGAATTCAAACATATAAAGCTTCAAAAGACCTGAGTTGTCACTCTCTTGTAAGAGAGTATACAGGGAGTCATTTCAAACAATTTTCTTCATATATATAAGTCTTTGGTTTATTGAGTTACTTAAGGAAAAGATGATTTAAGGCCTTTCTCTGTTCATCTCCTTCTCTAATAACTTTTGAATCTAACTGGACAGTTTAAATTAAAGTAGAAAGAAGGGTTGAAGTCTCAACCTTCTTAATTTTCTTCTCCTGCCTCGAATGGGAAAATGGCATGCAAAGAGAACAAAAAATTACTATCTTCAGTGAAACAAAGCGACTGATGTGTCCTTTGTGGCTTCAGCTCGCTTGCTGTCTTACTTGTGGTGTACGGATGTAATGTATGGCCCATTCTGTGACGAATTTAAGAGTCAGGATTTATTGTGGATATATGTTTTGAGTCAGGATATTTGTTTTGAGAAGGACATGAGGCCACAGAGTTGTATCAGACTAGGCTTCATCAGTTTCACAGTTGATGCAGGGTTTGTTGGTTTTGCCTTGATTCTAAATGAATATCAGTACTCTACCTTGCCCATTCAAATACAGAAAAGAAGAAAAATCACAGAATCACAGAATCACAGAATCACAGAATCACAGAAAATTATGAGTTGGAAGGGACCCACAAGGATCATCTAGTCCAACTCACCATCTAATACCCATACAGCGACCAAGGGCACAACCCAGAGCGTAATACCAACCTAGATGCCTCACAGTCTAGCAGGCCACTCCGAGCCGGAAGGGGCCCAGGGTCATCCAGCCCTACACCCCTAGTCAGACCATGGCACTAAGCTCCTCGTCCAGTCTTCTCTTGAACACTTCCAGGGATGGCGACTCCACCACTTCCCTGGGCAACCCATTCCAATATGCAATTACTCTCTCTGTGAAGAACCGCTTCCTAACGTTAAGATTAAACCTCCCCTGGCGTAGCTTGAGGCTGTGCCCTCTCGTTCTGGTGTCATCAGCCTGGAAGAAGAGGTCTACACCCATCTGGCTGCAACCTCCCCGCAGGTAGCTGTAAACCGCAATGAGGTCCCCTCTGAGCCTCCTCTTCTCCAGACTGAACAATCCCAGCTCCTGTAGTCGCTCCTCGTAGGGCTTGCCCTCCAGTCCCTGCACCATCCTCGTTGCCCTTCTCTGCACCCTCTCGAGCAGCTCAACATCCCTTTTAAACTGGGGAGCCCAGAACTGCACACAGTACTCAAGATGAGGTCTGACCAGCGCTGTGTACAGGGGGAGGACAACCTCCCTGGACCGACTGACCACACTGTTCCTGATGCAGGCCAGGATGCCATTGGCCTTCTTAGCCACCTGGGCACACTGCTGGCTCATATTGAGTTTCCTATCAATCAGTACACCTAAGTCTCTCTCCACTTCACTAGTCTCGAGCCACTCCTCCCCCAGCCGGTAGCGGTGCATGGGGTTGTTATGGCCGAAGTGAAGAACCCGGCACTTAGTCTTGTTAAACCTCATACTGTTGGAGCCTGCCCATCTCTCCAGCCTGTCAAGGTCCCTCTGGAGGGCCTTCCTACCCTCCGGCAGTTCAACATTTGCCCCCAGCTTAGTATCATCTGCAAACTTGCTGATGATGGATTGAATTCCCTCGTCCATGTCATCGATAAAGATGTTGAACAGTACTGGGCCCAACACTGACCCCTGTGGGACTCCGCTGGTGATTGGCCGCCAGTCCGATGTTGCACCATTCACTACCACCTTCTGAGCCCGCCCTTCCAACCAGTTCGTAACCCATCATAAAATGTTCCTTTCCAGCCTGTGCTTTACAAGTTTCTCCTGAAGCTTATGGTGGGAAACCGTGTCAAAGGCTTTGCTAAGGTCCAAGTACACAACATCCACAGCCTTTTTGTCATCGACCAGTCGAGTCACTGGATCATAAAAGGAGATCAGGTTAGTCAGGCAGGACCTGCCTTTCCGAAATCCATGCTGGCTAGATCCAATGTCATGGTTGTTCTGCAGTTGCTGTGTAATGGCACACAAGACCATCTGTTCCATCTTGCCTTATTGTATGTGTCATGATAAAAAGTAATTTCTACTAACATCACTGCTCTCCCAGTTGTGATTTCAAGTAAGGTGGGTGAAGTAAATATGTTGGCTAATGGAGTATCACTCCAGAAACCATGCAAAACACAGGATACAATACACTAGGATAGTGCTTAGGTGTATTGGTATATCTTCCCTGTTGATGCTTATCTTTTGCTACTGCACTTCTCATATTACACTTTAATAGGGGATATTTCCAGATGAAATCTGAACTTTCTTGTACTACTAGCAGAGTGTTAATGAGGTTAGAAAAATATTTCTTTTGTTCAAATGATTCAAATGGTTCTATACCAGAAAGGAAAATAAAGATAGAAACTAACCTGTGTATTTCACAGAATCACAGAAAATTATGAGTTGGAAGGGACCCACAAGGATCATCTAGTCCAACTCACCATCTAATACCCGTACAGCGACCGAGAGCACATCCCAGAGTGTAATACCAACCTAGATGCCTCACAGTCT
>WEKX01021058.1:10819-24484 GCA_013390025.1 Pitta sordida | reverse complement strand
AAATCATTAAGTATCTCTGCCCTTTCCCAGTGATTATGTTGCCCTCCTTTCCCAGTAGAGATTGGACATTGCTCTTGTCCCTTTTTTTGCCATTAATGTACCTGTAAAAGCCTTTTTTATTATCCTGTATACTAGGAGCAAATTGAAGCTCAAACTGAGCTTTTGCATCCCTAATTTTTTTCTGCATGACTTGACAACATCCCTAAACAAAGTCCTAGTTACCTTCCCCTCCTTCCAAAGGCGATACATCCTTTTTTTTTACTCTTAGCTCATTCAAAATCTCCTTAGTCAACAATGATTCACTTTGCTCCCCTGTGCTGAGAGAGCTCGTGGGAAGGAGTGGAAAAGTGTCCACAGTGCTCCAGAGTGCTGGGGAGTGGAGCAATGACTGTGGTCTGCATGCATATTCATGGCCTGCGTGTCTTTGCAAGTTTGACATTCTGCGAGACCCCTGATATGACCCGTTCCTCATAAATGCAGGGGTATAACTGTATTACTTATATTATGTGAAGCAATTTTTGTAGCTGCACCTAGGGCATAGATTAAGACAATTTAAGAAATACATATGTATATCAATTTGGCCATCTCTTGACTATATCAAAAATCTTATAGCAGTAGCTGGGATGTAAGCACTATATATAAACACATATACCAGGAATTCAAGTTGGCATAGATATCTATATGCAGTCTTGATGCTACCAATTAATTTCCATAATATGATGATGCTCTTTTGCTAACTAATTTCTAGAACCTGGCCAGATACAGTGCAAAGTAACAGTAATTACAGGATAATCTAGAAAATTATGGTTTCATGCACTGGGCTCTACAAGAAGAAATAGGAAGACAGTAAAAGCAGGAACATGCATCCACAGAAAGCCTGCCTGCTGTTTAAGAGGAGTTTATCCAAGATGATGACCAAAGGCCGGAGGCAAAACTCAATCAACTACGTATGTTTCTCTAGCAAAGCGACAAGTGCATCCATATCAGCTCTTCCCCTTAGGACAGTAGCCAGACATAAAGAGGTACAACTAGAAGGATGACTGCACAGAATTCAATATATTAACAGTTTTTTTAACAAACAGAAAGAAAAATCATGGCCATTAAAAAAAAACCATGGAGGAGTGCACAGAGTTTGGAAAGGGGGTTAAAAAGTATTAAGGATAGCACAACTAGAGAAAGAGATAAATCACATTTATCATTTATACTGAATATTGTATAGAAATACTTACGTTCACTAGATCAGTTATTAATTGAGCAAGTTCACTACCTCAGTTATATTAAATAAACAGCTTTATATAGGGTGACTTTTGCAATATCAAGCATAAATTTTTTATCCTGATTTATTCTATAAGTTAACCGGTTAACTGCTTCCTTCTATACCACTTCACAGTTTATCAGTTCAGTCCTTCTTACAAAGAGAATATACTCACAGAATATACTTTTCCTAAAGAAAAGAAAGCAAACACATTGAAATATACAAGTAATTAGTATGATTTTAAAATTTTCTGAGGTTTGGGTGGAGGAGACACCTTACATGTTTTTCACATACTTAGAATCATAGTATCATAGAATCATTTAGAAAAAGATTCCATGATTGTCAAGCCCAAATGTCAACCCAGCATCACTGTGTTCACCACTAAACTATATCACCAAGTGCCACATCCATGTTACTTCTGAATACTTCAAGGGATGGCGATTCCACCACTTCCTGGGCATCCTGTTCCAATGCTCAACAACCTTTCAGTGAAGAAACTTTTCCTAATATCCAATTTTAGCCTGCCCAGGTGCAACTTGAGGCCATTTCCTCTTGTCTTATTGCTTGTAACCTGGAAGAAGAGCCTGATCCCCACCTGGCTACAACCTCCTTTCAGGTGATTGTAGAGAGTGATAAGACCTTGCCTGAGCCTTCTTTTCTCCAGTCTAAACACTTCCAGGTCCCTCAGCCACTCCTCATCAGACCTGTGCTGCAGACCTTTCACCTGCTCTGTTGCTCTTCTCTGGACACACTCCAGCACCTCAGTGTCTTTCATGTAGTGAGGGGCCCAGAACTGAACTCAGGATTTGACACGTAGCCTCACCAGTGCCAAGTACAGGGGGATGATAACACTTATGTACATGCATTTTCACTAAAGAAAAAACACATTACCTAGTAACTCAGAACATTTTAAAAAACAAATTACAGACACACTTGAACTGATATATCCTGAAAAATAATTTGTATAATACTACAGCACTTTACTTTCTATGACAAGTTACCTTCATGTTTTAATCCACATTCCTTGTGCTGTTCTGCCAGCTGTTGTTCACTTTTCTTGCAAATGGAACATCTGAAAACAAAAATACCATTCAGTTCCTGAAAGAAACCACTATTATTCATTTCAACTTTTTTGTTTTACCCAATCATTACAAGACTTTCCCCATCACAAGAGGCAGCACGGCACTGACAACACTGATGTGGCTGGCCTGAATCACCATAGCCCTGCAGGCAGTGCAGGTATGTAAGTACAGTGCTGAAGACTACTGGATGTCAGAGATAATGGCAGCAGAGGGCCGTAAGATCACATATCACAGAATCACAGAATCACAGAATCAGTAAGGTTGGAAAAGACCATAGAGATCATCAAGTCCAACCTATCACCTATCCCCCGTTACCTAATCTAATCTAGTCAAACCTGTTACCTAACCTGACCTGTTGCCATCCTACTACCAACACCTCANATATTGCAAGAGACCTCTGATGCAATCCAAACCTCTGCTCTAACTTGGTCTTATAGGATCAGGATGTTCAGTGTCTTAGTCAAGTTTTGAGGATCTGCAAGGGTAAGGTCCACAGATCTCCTGTTCCAATTTGACTGCTGTAGCAGTGAAAGACACTGACATACTATGGATAGTCCATCTCATAAGTGCTGAGCGAAGGCGAAGAATCACTCCTTGCCTGTTGACTTCTCTTTTGATTATAAAATTCAATATAAGGTCAGCTTTCCTTGCTGCAAGGACATGCTGCTAACTCAGGTACAGTTGTTGTCCACCAGCATCCCAAAGTTCTTTTTGGTAGAGCTGTCCTCCAGCCAGTTAAGGCCCAGTCAGTGCTGTTGCATGGGGCTATTCCACCCCAGTTACAGAATGTTCACCTCTCCTGAACTTCAAGAGGTTCCTATCAGCCATTTCTTCAGCCCACCAAGTTTCCTCTGAATAGCAGCCCTGACTTTCAACACAAATCACTCCACTCCTCTCAGTCTGGTGTCACCATAAAACTGCTGAGAGTACGCTTTCTAAAACTGTCCCAGTCATTAATAAAGATGTTGCACAGTATTAGCCTCAGTATTGATCCCCAAGGGACATCATTAATAACTGGCTGCCAGCAGGACTTGGCAACTTTTCTAAAAGTCTAGCCAGTTTCTCACCCACCCGCTTACCTAGTCCACACCTCATCAGTTAGGTTTTAAGAATACAGTACGTCCCCCCCTGCATTGCGACCTCGCCATTGTGACCCCAGGTTTTGCGAGGAAAATTTCTCGCAGTTCGATTTCAGGCATTTGCGAGGTTCCCCAGCCTACACATGCGCAGTGCCTCTACTTTGCCGAGGGGCGGTTCCTCTGGGGCGGGACTGGGCCGGCCCTGCGGGGAGGGCATGCGGTTTCTGTGGCTTGCCAGGGACTGAGGGACAGGGACAGCCACTGTAGAAGACAGAGCAGGGTCCTGTGTGGCATGAGACGCCAGGTGGGGATGAGTCCTCTACTCGCCTATGCTTAATTAATGCAGGTCCCTGAGTGTCGCTCGCCTGCCTGTGCGTGCAGAGCGCCTGCGAGATGCAGTGCTTGTGTGCGTGCGTCTGTGTTACTGGTTCCCTGGCTAAAGGTGGGGAAGCGAACTGCCCCAGGAAAGTGATGTTGGCTGCAGCGTGTCAGCGGGACATGTTCACTCCGCTGCCGCAGCCCGCCCACAGGGCCGGGACACAGGACGCACAAGCATGGGGGTCGGGGAGGGGGGGGGAGCAGCGGCGCGGGGTTTGCGCCACCAGCAGCAGCTGAGGAAGCGGCAGTGTGGCTGAAGAGAAGTCTAGGGATTGTTGGGGGGGGTCTCCCCAGGCAGACAGGGCGCAGAAACGCTTCCCTTTCCTCCCCTGTGCTGCCAGAGCCCATGGGGAGGAGTCGAAGAGGCTCCCTAGAGCTCCTGATTGGCTGGGGGTGGAGCAATGGGCATAGCCTGCATGCATATTAATGACCTGCATGTATTTGCAAGTCTGACGTTCCATGAGACCTCTGACATGACCCATTTCTCGCAAGTGAGGGGGTATAACTGTATTACAGGAAACAGGACCAAAGATCTTGCTAGAGTAAAGGCATGTAACGTCCACTGTTTCCCCTTTTTCCATGGGCTTGGGGACCAGTGTGGCCTGGGGACAGACTACATCAATGAAAAATGAGGTAAAGGAGTAATTTTGCCGCATTTTCCATGTCTTATGACTATGTTCCTCACACCATTATGCAGCATGTCTACAGCTCCTTTAGCCTTTTGTTATGATTGGTATACTTAAATAAGAAGCAACATCCCTCACAGATTTCAGCTCCATCTGAACTTTGGCTTTCTCATTCCACTTTCACCTTTTCTTCACTACTCAGTTCACTGCTCATCCATGTTGCTTTTCTATCGTGCTTATTCACGTTTCTGTACATCAGAGTGTATTATTCTTCTGCTTTGAGGAGGTACCAACTAACTCCCTAGGCCTCTTTGCTCTCCAGGGCAGTCTCCCATAGAATCTTACCAAGATTCCCAAACAACCCAAAATCTGCCCTCCTGCAGCTCAGGATTGCAATTCTAGATTTTGTCTTGTTTACTTCTCTCAGGATTTAAAACTCTATAATCTCAGTCACCACTGCCAAAACTGTGCTCTGTCATCACATGCCACATATTATTTTCTGTAACAAAACCAGCAGAGCAGTTGTCCTAGCCATCCTGTCCATCACCTGCATGACCAATGTCATTACCACTCCCCAGGATTCTCCTAAATTGCTTGTGCCAGCCCTACACTGCCCTTCCAGTAGTTATCAGGACATATAAAATCTCCTGTGAGGCATCAGGCATTCTTTACTCCCTTACTGAGACCTGGATGACAGCTTTCTCCATCTGGAGCTTCCCCTGCATCAAGGCACCTGATGGATCATGATAATTGCTCCAGCTAATCCTAGAGACAGTGATCTGTAGCATGTGATACCACTACCACAGCAGTCTCATCAGGTTCTGTGTTGTTTCTGGACAAAGTTTTTGCTCCTCTGTGTTCTGCTGTGCTGTTTGTTGCTGTGATAACTATTTTATCTCTGATAGCTAAATTCGTATGTAAAGAAGAATAGTAAGTACTAGTGCATAACTTCAAGCAAGTGAAAGCAAAGAAAGGGACACTGGGAGATTAAGGTACGTTCCCTGACTGAAGAAACAAATGAAGAACATCACATAGAATTTATACAGTGTCATAGTACAGTCATACCTTGGGTATTTGCATGTCCAGATTCGTGTAGTTGCATTTTTCCCCCTGTGAATAGTATTCACATATTCTGGGTTTGTGTATTTGCAGTTTTGCATATACACAGTTTTTCTGGGTTTGCACATTCACATTTTTTTTTCTCTGTAAATAGTATTCAGGAATTGGGCGATTCGTGGGACCCCCGGGAGACCCGTAATCAGCAAATATCGAGATATGACTATAGTACACAAAAAACCCAAGCTAAATAGGCTGAACCCTGAGAGGACTTGTCCTCAGGACAAGCCATGCCAGCTGTTATCACAGCACTAAAATAATTGCTAAAATTTCTAGATCCAATTACAATGGGAACACTTCAGAATTTTTGAATTATTGTTTCCATTTGCAGAAGCCATATGGCATCCAGACTTTAAATTTTTTTAAGTAACACAGTACAGAACCCTCAGCATCTTCTAACCTGTCCTGTGCTGTTATACTTTGCTTCACTTAAAATTGAGGGAGAAGGAGAATCAGCTAACAGAATTTTATTATGTTTTTGTTTAATGACCTGATAAAATGAGATGTTCTTTTCAATGGGTCAATAGGGTTTTTACAAGCTTGTCTCTTTCAGAGTAAGCATTTTGATATTAAAAATAACACTTCTGTGACCTGTATTTATGTACAGACCTTTTAAAATAGTTCACACCAAATACCCAGAGATAAATATTAGCCTACCCTGTTGTGCAGCTATCTTTATCTCGTGGAGATCCTAGTGTGTGTTTTGCTGGTTGATAAGCAATTGTTCCTTCATAGTAATGATGAGAAAGAAAAGTCTTGAAGCCTACATAAAAAAGGTATTATGCAGTGTTAAGTCATTATAAATCCACATTGCAAACATCTCTGCATACATTCCTTGATTGTTCCTCTTTCCTTCTCTAAAGACTACAAAGCAATAGTTGCCCTCCTCAGACTGAGAGCTCTTTGTCTTATGATGTTTCAGACTGTAAAGAACAAGGAAATACTACACCACCATTACAATTTTTTAACATCTTCCAGAAGTGCCATTACTTCACTTGACATCTTTAAAAAACAACAAAAAAATTTAGTTATACGTCACTGCTGAATCTTAAAATTGGCCTGCACTAAAATTGTCCTCATGCATCGTCTTTCCTTAACACAAGATAAATCAAAGAAGGCAAAAAATAATATCCACTACCATAGGATTTATCAAAATATTAGCTAACAAGGTTAAATCACTTATCTCTCTTTATAACTGGTAGTAGACATAGGGCAAAATTAACAATTCATTCCATCAGCTAATGTCTAAGTCAGAGGAGTGCCTATCTCCCTCCAAGTGACTGAAAGGAAAGTTCAAATGATAAGGAAAGAGAAGTTGCTACTTTTTAGGCAGTTATCATTAGGTGGCACACAATCAATACAACTTCAAGGAGCCCACTGTCAATGGTTAATTCCAAAGTTGCAGAGCTTTATATGATGTGATCCAATGTACTTGGTACTACAGGGAGCTTAAAATCATGTTCAGTCTGTTTCTGATGTTTAAAACCTTCAGAGAAGGTTGATTTGGAGACAATAAGTCAACAGCTCCAATATGTTTAAATGCTAACAAAATGTGATAATTGCACAAGTTACCTGAGTAGTCGTATCTCATCGGACCCATCCACCGCTTCTTTTCACTATCTTTCAATATATCTCCATAAAAACCATAACCCAGCAATGATACAGAGTATTTCAAAAATGTGTTATTGTGATGTACAGAAGAGACATCCAGAGGTTGACAGTCACCTAAGAAGATTACAAGTGCAAGGTTCTATTAAGACATTTAATTTGCAGCTGCAAACACAATAGCAACTTTAACATTGCAAAGCCTTAAAATATGTTTTATTTGTCATAATACAATTAAACCCCCTCGTTTGTGAGGAAGGGGACAGGCCAGGGGTCTCGCAGAAAGCCAAACTCACAAAGAAGTGCAGGTCGTTAATATGCATGTAGGCCATGCCCATTGCTGCACCCTCCCAGCAGTCCAGAGCGCTCTGGACAATTTTCTGCTTCTCCCCTCGGACTGTGAACACAGGGGAGCAAAGGGAACCGTTTCTGAGCCCCCTCTGACTCAGGAGACACCCCCAGCCCCCCCGAGAATCTGTTGGCTTCTCTGGGCTACTGCGGCTGCACTCCACAGCACAAACCCCGCGCTGCGGCTCTCCCACACCGACGCACGTGCCCATGGTGTCCCAGCATGGCACCTCCGTCCGCTGGGGCTGCTGTGGGGCACCTTGCACAATTTTTCAAATTCAGTATAAAAACTGTGTGTTTCTTCAGTATGTAGCAGATAGGAAGGACAAATCAAAATGCATTAAATATGTCAAGTTGTCTCCCTCAGCTCCCGTGCAGCTCAGGAATTCCATTACCAGGGGACTTTGAGAAGTGGCAATGTCAGCATCCCTGCTTATGACAAGATGATCAAAAAGCATTTCTTGAAGTGTAGTTTTCCTTCCTAGTTCCTCCTCAAATATATGACTTATAGATGGTAAAAAATGGGAATAATCAGCTAATTCTGGTCAAGCAGAAGCATACTTCCAGCTTGGCATGGGACCATTAAATTGCAAGAGATAATTGGACAATTAGCACAAAACACAAAAATTCAAGTGCACATGCACTTCTCAGCTTTCCCTAAGACAAATATACACATTGACAGAGATACAGGCTAATAACTGATGCTGCTCAATGCATTTTACTATTTTCCAAAGAATGTCAGAATGCATGAAAATTTTTGCACCAGACTAAGTTTCAAAATGATCCCTTGAAAACAATTACCGTAGAGAAGGCAGTTCATTTTTAACCTCATCTATTTCAAATCAGAGACTTAAATCCTAGACAGAAACTTCATATTTCTTATGTTCAAATTATATTTTACAGACAAATAGAAAGAACTAAATGAAATTATTATTTCGGGCTATTTTCACCATTTTCATAACAAAACAACAAATTGTGATCACCCACCTATGATAATATGCAGAGCTGATGTTACTGGATCAGAAATGCCAACAGTTGAATAGCATATGCAATCTGTTGATCCTGAAAAACAAAAAAAACTAGAGATCAATTTGTATCTTTGCAAAGCAAGTATTATTGGCATGGTCCTCCAAATAAAAGCATTATGTTCCTTTGGTTTACCCCTTTCTATTTGATGGAAGAAAGTAAATACATATAAGGATACAAATATATGTTATTATTAAATTTGTACAATTTCCCCCCCCAACAAGTACAGTTATTTCTCTCCACACAAAATACTAAGATTTTCACAATATAAGCAATAAATATATAGCAGTTAGTGAAGGGAAGTTAATTTACATGGAAAACTTCAGGATTACATTATAGCTTTTATATCAGTTAGAGCAGACATACACTGACTCTCCTTTGCTTATGATTTCTTGCTCATTGAGATCTCATGAAAAGAAGAGAAGTTGACTGTCTCCTGGTTTTTGTGGAACTGATGGAAATTCCAGGATATCAACATCCCCTCCTCCTTCAGTCTCAAACCAGAAACTTGTGCTCAGTTCTATTATTTGAGAATTAGTAAATGCTTGCCTTCAGAAATTAGTTTCTAGATAGGGGAGCAAAATGTGTAGAGATGTACCTTTACAGTCCTGATGTAAAATACCTACAAGAAGAAAGGGGGGAAGCTTTAGGTTTCACCTAGGCACTCTTTAGAAATGGACAATACTCCCTGATCCCTATATGAAACAAGACTCTAATGTAGGGATCTGGTTTCTACTCTGCGGAGGGACTTGCAGGCCAGGTCCAGACATACAGAGGTGCAGAACCTAACTCCAAATTTATCTTATAGTTTCTCCCATCACTTCCATGAAAATGAATTCCTGTAAAGTCAAGGCTAGACATTTGAAAATAAAAACTTACTTTGTCCACACACATGTTCTCAGATTTGCTACCAATACACTAGCTAAAGAGCAGCTTAAATACAGAGTACTTAATTTCCGAGGCCTAATCAAATTGAAACAGAAACTGAAAATGGAAAAAAGAGCAATCACTACTTAAAATCCACTTTTGCATCTTTTTCACTTCAAAACCGGTCAGGGTATATGGAGTTAAGAACAGGAGCAAGGAAAATGCTTTACCCTCCAATTCATTTCTCGGAAAATGGACCACACTTCCCCTACCTGTGAAAGGCAGGACAGAAGCTTCTATCACATTAATGCTATGCAGAAATCTGCCACAGTAAACAAGAAGTGGCTCCAGGAGCCAATTAAATAGAATTTAAATGTAACAGAACTGCAGAAAAAAGGAGTATGACTAAATAGATCTCTCTCTACAAGGCTGAAGTTCAAGATGGTACAACTGCACTATTACAGTACATTACAAGTGTGCCATTGCACAGGAAACAGGACTCCAAATTCTCTCAGTATCATAATTTACAACGTACACACATGATGACATCATTTAAAGTTTTATACCAGAAATTATTAAGCAGACGTCAGAAACTGAAGCTGTACTTTACTGCCAAGTTTTTCAGTTTCATTTTGCCTCCTACACTAATGAAATTTGGTTAGGGAAAAAATTCTCACTACTTTTGAAAAGAAAAACAGAAATAACAAAAAAATTAGACACTGAGAGATTTGACCTGAACTTTTACTGTTGAATGTACAAATCTAACACTTCATCCAACTCTTCTCATTTCTTCCAGATCTGTGTGCATTCTGCTACTAGAATTACCTTAATCACATTTACCTTGATGTCAACGAGCTCCCGAGTAGTATTACACTACAGGTGGGAGGGAGGAAGAGAGGGTAATTCATGCAAGCTACATTTCAGCACCAGAGGCTTATCTCCCTATGATTTTCTGTAGTCAATTAAAAGCTGATTCATCTGTTTGGCAATTATATAGAATTTATTTTCACTTCTATTCATTAACTAGCAAGGAAGGACTAAAATTAAAACTGAAGTCTGACATTAATTCAGAGATTCTAAAATGGAGACTGGGGAAGACATCAACAGTTTTATCAAGTGCCAAATCAGCCATGACAGTATTTTCATAAATAAAGAGTAAATTATTGAGAGTTTTTTTCTCTCTCCGAACTGGCACTATGAAGCAACAAACCCGGTGACATATTTACATGGATATAAGTATGGCTTTCCTTGCATACATGCCAAGAGAATACAACTGGTCGTAACACCACACCAAGCATGAACCTAATGGTACTAAAGTTGGGCTTCCTATACCATGGTACCGTGGGTCTTGACCCCTCTCTGCACAGACCTCCATCAGCATTAAGTGGCAGCTCAATAATATGCCAATTTGCCCCGGTTGCCCCCCACCCCCACCCCCAGCTCTGGAGTGGCTGCGAGGTGTTCCCGGAAGTTTCTCACACAGTTGGGGAAGCAAGACCAGTTTCCTCTGCCCCATGGGGCAGCTGCAGCGAGTGGAGGGGCACCACAGGGCTGTATGGACTTCTGAGCTCTGCTCGCCATGTTATCTCCCTTCCCTCACAGTTGCGGCTGGGGCTCCTCTGTCCCAGGGGGCAGCTGCAGTGGGTGGAGGAGGCATAGGCAGCTGTGGCACAGGCAGCAGGGAGGGGATTTGCGTATTCATGACTGCCTACTTTGAATATTCATGAGTGTCAGGTCTCGCATGTACAGTCCCAAAACAGGCCTCCTTAATTGCTGAAAAATCACACAGTGAATATATGAAGCCGCTATCTGGGGGGCGCGAAGTGGAAGAGGGCTGACTGTAGTTTAAAGGTCAAAACTGCTCAGGATGACTAAGGATTTGAATCTTTTTCAATACTTCTTAACCAAACAAGAACTCTAGACCATTAGGTGGGTCTTCAATAAATGAGGAATCTACAACTGCTGAAACGGCACTTAGAATAGATGCAGACAGAAATGCCACCAAAATCTGACTTATTTCATCAGTGTAAGTATAATATGAAAAGTAGGATTGGAATGTAAATACATCTTGAATAATACTCCTTGATTAATAGTTTAGGATTGCCAGAGCACCAAGTTTGGGCAAGAAGCTTTCATGGAGGATGACTTTTGACTAATATTAAGATGGTGACTGGTGAAATAAACAGAAAAATTAGATACATACTCTGTCAGATTTTCTTTGGATATTTTAATGGCAACAGCCTGAGTGAAAGAAAAATAAAAGTGGTTTGTATGGGTTGCACAGAACTATGAGCCAATGTGAAGAAAGTAGTTGCACTGCTTGCTAACCGGGCCCTGATTAATTAAAAAAAAATCTTCAGTATAGAAACTGATTTTTTTTTTGTCTGCTAGTGGAGAACAAAATCAGCATGTAAAGGAATGATTCAGTTTCTGGTTAAGACATTTAGACATAGCTGTATGTGTATATGTAACACTGCAAACAATATGTCAAAGCTTCTGTTCTGGCCAAAGACATCTCGTCAGCAATAGCTGATAACAGCTTAAGCTTGATTCAAGGAGCTCACACACAGGTCCCAGTGGAAGTGCCTTAGGAAGCAAGATATCTGCACATAATAGGCAGATGCAATACAAGATCAGTAGGCTCTACTGACCATATTGATCAGATGTCCCCTGGCTATAACTGGAGTTTACATGCCCATCTCTTTTGGAGAAACCAAATGCAAGCATGAAAATTTGAGCGTAAATTTCAAACTGAAGGAGATTAACTCCATTACTCAAAAGGTACCAACTACCAGTACTCAAGGGCTGCAAATTGCTCTGCTTGGCTTTCAGCAACTACTCTAGTACAATAATCTACTTGTATAGGGTTAGTAAATTTCAATGCTGATGGCACCTTAGACCACATATAGAGAGCTGAGTATCTGATCTGAATTCTCCCAGGTAAAGAAAGCTCTCATGCCAGATATTTTGATATTAAGAGGTCACTGAAAACACGAAGCATGTAGAGGGCACAGCAATGTGTCTTTGTTTTAAAGTACATAATTGTTTGAATCTTTACCATACTGTACTCATTTTCCACTAAGTCTTTTTCATTAGGAGGTATCTTACAGCCACATAGCTGTTACACAAGCAAGTTCTTCTATGTGATTTACCTTCCCAAATACAAAAATTGTAAGCTTTTATAGAGAATACATTTAGTAATTTTAAAATTATGAAGGAAATCCTTCCTTTTAATTAATTATCAAGGTATGTATTTAAATTATTAAAGAGCATGTACTCCCCACAAAACATTACTGCCACAGCAATGTTAAAGAATGTAAAGTGATGGACTGCACCACACAGAATGTAGTACAGCTGAATCACCAGATTTCCCCTTTGAATGTGAATATTGCTGGATATTTATGAGTAGACAAGCCATGCAGACAGGTGCTCAGACACCACTCCACAAGCTTTAAATTGGTCATAGAATCACCAAAGTGTTAAGCAAAGACAGATGATTTGCTGGTTGCGTGGAAGAGTTCATGTCATTGATTCTGTGGACCAAGAAAAACAAGTCAAAGAGCTAGAATTAATCATCCGAAATATGATTAGACTAGATTACAACTAAGTTTTCTTAAACCAAAACACATACATGGGGAGTGCTGTAAGCACTTATTTTTATGCTTTTATTGATGGAAAATTACAACAGATAACAAACAACTGGAATTACTAAACTAGGCAGATGACAGAAGTCAGTCAGCCAGAAGCTGTTCCTATAGATAATAGTGAATTTAATTAAGAAATAGAAATACTTTCAGAGCTTATGAGCATTGCTCCATGTGAGATACCCTTGCTAAGTGCAGGTGCTTCCATGGCACACATAGAATCCTCAGACAAATTAGTATAAGAACAAGATTCTGTAGAGAAAATAGGTAAAAGAACAACTTCACTGGAGGTTCCATATGTGCGCAGTATTTTTGTGAAGTCACAGAATCACAGAATCACAGAATATTATGAGTCGAAAGGGACCCAAAAGGATTATCTAGTCCAACTCACCTTCTAACACGCGTACAGAGACCGAACGCACAACACAGAGCGGTAACACAAACCTAGTTCCCTCACAGTCTAGCAGGCCACTCTGAGCCGGAAGGGACCCTCAGGATCATCCAGCCCTACAGCCCCTAGCTAGACTATGTCACTAAGCTCCTCATCGAGTCTTCTCTTAAACACCTCCAGGGATGGTGACTCCACCACCTCCCTGGGCAGTCCATTCCAATGAGCGATCACTCTCTCTGTGAAAAACC
>WEKX01021058.1:0-10811 GCA_013390025.1 Pitta sordida | reverse complement strand
TACCCTCTGGCAGTTCAACATTTGCCCCCAGCTTGGTATCATCTGCAAACTTGCTGATGATGGATTCAATTCCCTTATCCATATCATCAATAAAGATGTTGAACAGTACTGGGCCTAACACTGACCCCCGTGGGACTCCTCTGGTGACTGGCCACCAGTCAGATGTTGCACCATTCACCAGCACCCTCTGAGCTCACCCTTCCAACCAGTTTGTGACCCAGCATAAAATGTTCCCATCCAGTCCATGCTTTACAAGTTTCTCCTGAAGCTTATTGTGGGAAACCGTGTCAAAGGCTTTGCTAAGGTCCAAGTACACAACATCCACAGCCTAGGTCATAATCCATGCAGTCATCCCACAGACAAAATGCTGGGTGATTCACACTAATGACAGAGTAACTGCATACTCTTGGGTCAAACAGCATTTAGTATTTTGAAAAAATCTAGAAAGTGACTTTTCTCTGAAGTAATTTTTAAATTACAAGAATTTGGCACATTCAAAAGGGGAGAAGCTATTGTTACAGGTACAGATGAATGGCCTGGGCTTACACTCATGCTCCTACTCAGTTTTACACACTTTCTTTTCTGCATCCAGAAACAAAGAAATCAAATCTAACATCTACGGAATGACAGACTGGCTTAAAAACAGAGTTCTGAAAGAACTGGGATTTCTTGGTAATCACTTTAGCATAAGCTCAGTAACACAGTACAACAAAAATGTATTAGTACAAGAATGGCAAATTTAAGAGACAAAATTAACATCACAGGAATAAGTCATCTAGACTTAGTTGTCTCCACAGCAAGCCCACTATACTAAATTCAGTATTTAGCTCTAAGACGGTCATTTCAAGAAGTAGGATAGATTTAAAATGCTGAAGGAGGAAAAGAAAACACTGCACTTCAGATTCACAGTGGACATATTGAACTTTGGAATGAGATGCTAACTAAAATGCAAATATCATTAAGTATTACAAACACTGCAACTGAGAAGGCTGTGGACATTCTACATGAAGCAGAAAGAGCCCAAGCCATGCCTCATGACTTGATTTGCTTCTGTTTTTTAAGTTTATGAATGAATCCTCCACCACTTATTGACAGTACCTTTATACAGGAGGTCTGTGCCATCTTTAGCATTAACTTCTACAGCTACAGATTAACATGCTGATTATAATCATACTGCAAACTTCAATCATAGCCATTACAGCATTGACCATCACAAAAATGACAGTGCTCTGGATACACTAGAAGCCTAAATCACAATACTTATTCATTCCTGTCTACACTTCATTCAATCTTCCCTAGTACTTTGAAGATTTTTTTTCCCCCTATCCCCAAGGTCAGTTGCAGGCTAGGTTTTTGGAATGAATGCAAAAGTATTATGCACAGAGTGAAGTGGATTTTTTTTAATGCCCTACCTGCTAAAATCATTAGAGTATTTACTCTAGAAGTTCTTTTTAACTAAATATTCCTCTGACAGCAGTTGACAGTTTTGTCCTCCTATTCTATGCCATGTTTAGTAAGACCCAACAAATTACTTTGGCTTACTCCAGAGGGTATTATTGCAACAGTAAAACATACTGATGAAACCTCAGTAACACATGCTGTAACAGAAATGACTAAATTTTTAAGTTCTGTAGAGACATTCTGCTACTCTGAATGCTGTGAGACTCTATGGTTGAATGTGCTTTTAAGACTAGGAAGAGTCTTTTAAGGATGGAAGAAATAACTAAATGGAGGTTTCCATAGGTGTGCTACAACCTCAAAGTACTCTTAACAGCAAACTTGTTTACAATGGCCATTTTCCACAATTTAACAGCCTCTGAGCAAAGACTGAGTCTGCTGAATTGAGTGTTTGGTTGAATACAGAAACTGTTAAAACACAACCATAAACCACAACCTGCCATGTTTCTTCTAACATGGCTTGACATCAGGAACTAAAGAATCAAAAAGGCAAAACCAATGATCCAGTGTCACCTTACCCCAGTTTTCTGTCAACACTGAATAAACTATCTCCATATATCAGAAGACACATAGAGCTTTAGATTAATCTCAAACTCTGGACAGTGTTTTCAATATCTATTGATGAGTTCTTAGGATTTTTAAACAAAGGTCAGTTATAAAGAACTAGAAAGAACATAATGGATGAAGCTTTTTTAGATGTATGATAAATATTTCATTACTACTCTTGGCTTGCTGTATTTCAGGACTATCAGTTTAATTTAAAAAAAAAAGTCTTTTTAAGAATTTCACTTAATTTTTGGAACAGACTTCTCGCACTAGTGATGAAACTAGGGGATCTGTTGGGGGCAATACATGGCTAAAACTCCACTAAATCAAGCAAAGATGAACAGAGAAGTGCTTCACCAAGGGCTGAAAAAACCTAAAAGAAACAAAACAATTCTTATTGCCTTCAGGGTGGGTTTGACTATTTACACTACTACAATTTAAGGTACCGGTAATGGCTAGACTTGTTGAGAAAGGATGAAGATTTGTTCTGTAATTTGACCATCCTTTTCAGTGAATAAGCACTTTCATGTCTACACAGTAATGGATTGCTTTACATACAGTGATCCCCCGCATATTCATGCCTCACATATCCATGTATGGATTATTAGTCAATTAATTGCTGTTGGATTTTCAGTGAGTTGTGAGACCACGCATGTGTGCACAACGTCCCGGATCCCGGATTTCATGGCTGGGAAGCACCAAAGGGCGCTTCCTCTGCTTTAATGAGGTGCTACGGTGTGAGGCACACTCCCAGGACCGCCCATCCAGACCTTATTAGTGGAGTGTGTGTGGCTACGGGTGAGGAGTAGTTGAATATTCATGGATTTGGTATCTTCATGGATTTTATAACTCGCGGGACATAACTCCCAGACCCAACCCCCAGCAAATTCCGGGGGATTACTGTATTGTACAATATACAAGCAGATGAAGACATGTATTACGCTCTTCCAAAACCTGAATTAATAGAACTTTAAGGCCAGCATCCTTATACACCATTATAAATAATTTTTGAGGGATTTGAATAAGGACCTGGAGAAAATATTTTAATTATAGCGCTGATTACAAGGCTTTGTGTTAGTTCAAGGAATAGAGCATACAGTATACATTCAAATAGCAAAAGGATACAACGGACAAAGCACAGCAAACAAAACATTAAAATGCGTAAGAGAAGAAAGTGACTTGATACATGTTAACAAAATTAAAGTTGTCAGTGAAGGTCATACGTTCTGGGTGCAATTGGAAAATATGAAAATGTTGAAAAAGCAAGGTTAGTCTTTCCTAATGACAAAGAAATTGCTTTTAATATTGAGGGTCTCTTTTTTCAATTGTATCTTCTTACAGTCACATATCTCCAGTAGACAAAATCTTCTGAAACTCATCATGTAAGCAAAAAACCTTTAGTTCAAGAAATTTGCCCAAATAAGGCAAAGAAAAAGTCTAGTCTTGTGAATTGTTATACAAATTGATTTTAATATAAATTTCAACAAATAAAATCAGAATATGTACTTAAATATAGTTATTATGTTATACAGAACTCCTAATGTAATATGCAACAAGGAGAGCAAAAATCAAAAGGGATAGTCACATTGCAACTTTTAGATACCTAACATTTATTGTACAGCAAGCAGAAAAGGTTAAGCTTCTTCCAAGCAACAATTCACACCATTTGGGTTTGGATACATTCTTCACAAAGATGTAAGGAGTATAAAATTAGTCACCTAAAGCCTGAGAGTAGAACTGTGTTACTTCATTAGGTGTATTTTTATCACCTGTGCTAAATTTTCGCAGAAGCCTTTATTTTAATTCTAATCAGAAGCTCACTATGTTTATTTCATAACCCAGTTCTTTACTTCAATGCTGAAGCATCAGACAAGAGAAAGAGAACAGAACAGAAAAGACACCAAGACCGAAAAATGACACATAAAGAGTTATTGTTAAAGAATTGCAACACAATTCTGTCCTAGAACAGAGTGTCTTCATGTAAGTCCACTTATGAAGGAACCTTGGAGGACCAAATGGAACCTTGGAGGTAATACCTAGGACACTAGATTTAAAATGGCAGCATTAAGCCAAAGAGTACTTTCATTGTCAATAAAAATAAGAATATTAAAAGCACTAAAGATCTCAATTTGAAGAATGAGTTCTCTCAAATGACAGTCGTCAGGGGCAGAAACTGCATCTTGGTCTGGAAACAGAACTATTCCTCAGCTGTAGTTGCCCTACACTTTTGGTGATAACAAAGGGAGGAAAAGAAAGAGAAATCTTAGCACTTGTTTAGAGTTTGCCAGACCAGTGGGAGATTCTCATTAATATTCTAATGAAATTTGCAGAGCATTTGGAACAAGTAAAATATTTATTAGGCAAATTTCTATTGTGTAAATTTCACTCAATTTGTTCAGAAGAGTATTACTGTCACCCTCTTATCTCATATTAACACACAATAAGCCACAAAACACTAAGTAGCAATTAAATTCAGAAGTTACACATTAAGACTTGATTTCCTTTACAAAATACTCTTCCTAAATAAAATTGCATGGATCAGAAATTATATCTGGATACAAACTGCTTTAGTTAGGTGGCTTTACAGAATGTAATTGCTCAGATCTTAGGCCTAAATTCAAGAAGTTACAAATAAGAAAAAATGTCAAGAATGAATGAATACATTAAACTGAAAGTTAACCCTTTCTTACCAGCAGGAATTATGCCAATCCTTATATTGCACTGGACTAACGATGCTTTGGGATTATTTTGGTCTATGCCAGAGTCCTTCTGAATTCTTCCAATGAGACCATGCATCACTTCACTGAACATGCCGTCCCCACCAACACAAACAACACTGCCAGGAAACACAAATTAGAATGCACACTAACAGTCAATAAACAACACGGCAAGTGTTCTACTTAGGGCATACACTGGGCACATCAAAAGTAGTTGTTCTATTCTCCTCCTCCATTTTTACAGAATATAGTAGCCCACAATCAACTGGCAATTAACAAAAAGCAGAAAAAAAAAAAAGTCAAGCTATGCAACTGCAAAAGCACCTAGACATACCTGTAATGTTAGGAAAAAACGTTTGAATGCAACCTACAAAAATCTTTATCCTCTACTGCTGTGTGCAGACAAATATCAGTGGAAATTCACTATACAAATAAAACATTGAACAGGACCATACATACAGCTTTCTAAGTACACAAAATGGAAATAGGGTACCTTTACTAAAAAGAGAAAAGTTAATATTTGCCACTTCAGGCAAAGTGTATTTTACATAATTTAATATGGATACACATTATATGAAAGTCAAAAAATAGAAGCGCATGCCTGCATGCTCTTTTGAACATGCTGAGAGCCCACCAAACATACAGAAGTCATGTATATCTACGTAACCATTCATAATGAAACAGTTCTAAATGTTAACACATGCAAAACTTGGTTTTGCAAATTAAATTCAGGTCAGAGCTGGCGTAGCAGCAGCACATCAGAGAGTCCACAGCCAAGAAAATACTAGGAAGTAAAAGGCTATTTTACAGCACTATACATTTTATGAAAAATTATCAAATGCACGCCCTGAACTCTAAAAGCATAATCATTTGTTAGCTGAGAAACTAATTCAAATACACTTTAAAGGAATACATGAAAACCCACAGTTAACTAACACACAAGTTAAGGAATGTTTACTATTATCTATAGAAATAATTTCCAGCTCATAAACTAACATTCTTTCATATCATCAGCAGGGAGATATTGCAGTAAAAGCACTTATCTAATTTTTAATTATAGATTATTTAAATTCAGTTATTACTGTATTTTTAGAATTCAAGCATTTCACTTTTTGAAATACGGTAACAGTAAATGACATATGCAAGACGACTTCAGGAGAAGCTAGTCCACAAGACAAACAAGTTTTAAATGAAATATAAACCCTTCTGATCTCAACCACTCTGTGAACTAATTTAAAAACTAGAGAAAAAAACCCCAATCAGAAACAGTTCTACACAGGCTTGTGCAACAGGCACCTGGATAAGGAACCATAGTGGTACATGTCAAAATGTCACTTATGCTAAACATGGCTATTACCTGCAGAGTATTACAGTATGCTCTAATTGTTCTGCACAATGATGTACAAAACCCTACTCTATTGTAAAAAAAATCAGTATTTTAAGTAATGGTGCTTAAAGAAAAGCTGTTCTATCACTGAGCTACCAGGTTAGAACACTCAGTATAAGAAATTCTTACAAAGCGAAATAGGAAGAGCAAACAGGAAACACACTGAAGAGGTCTAAATAAGCTGTTTCAAGTAAAAACATTTGTAAAGCAGTGAAACAATTACGTATTATTAAGAATTCTGCATCCAGCAGAATTTCATTTGGCTTTGCCAAACAGGGCATCTGAAGATTAAATGAAGAAATTTGTCACTGAATAAAGGGAAAGCCACTCCTCAGAACCAATCTAAGAAGATAGCTGAAACAGTGACTAGATGTAGGAATCCAAAGAACCTCATCCTTTGTGTGAGGAAAGTTAGACAAACTTGAATAAACATGCACACTTCTGTAGTTCAATCATTTTTTCAATCTTTCAGATGACCTCTTGATCAGTTGTCTAAAAAGTAGGTGTAATTCAAGAACTCCTTCCTAACACCACTATTTACCACAGAAAAAGACTTGTACACGATGGACAAATATTAGGCTTGGAAAGACAGGCTGCAGTTCCCAAGCCAACTACCATACAGGCTCAGCCTGGGAACAGAAGAATTATAAGATTCTAAAAAGATTAAGTTCTCTAGCCTATTGTTTCTCTTGGCATGTCAAAGGAAGAAAACAAAAAAAAAACCACCAAAGAAAATGAATTAAAAAATTCTCTAATACAAGACTTTGAAACTGCCAAAACCACTTCAGATACCACCACAATTGGTCACTGTCAATTGTTTTAAAAAATAATTGTCTAGGACTGGACTTGGGCTTACCTGCTTCTCTTTCTGGTCTGTATTGGAATTTCACCAACCATCAATNTCTGACCAGTGCCGAGTACAGGGGATGGACAACCTCCCTAGTCCGACTGACCACACTGTTCCTGATACAGGCCAGGATGCCATTGGCCTTCTTAGCCACCTGGACACACTGCTGGCTCATATTAAGTTTCCTGTCAATCACAACTCCTAAATCCGTCTCCACTTCACCACTCTCCAGCCACTTATCCCCAATCAATATCAATGCATGGGGTTGTTATGTCCAAAGTGAAGAACTCGGCACTTAGTCTTGTTAAATCTCATATTATTGGAGTCTGCCCAATTTTCTAGCTTGTCAAGGTCCCGCTGAAGGGTCCTCCTACCCTCTGGTGGTTCAACATTTGCCCCCAGCTTAGTACCATCTGCAAACTTGCTGATGATGGACTCAATTCCCTCGTCCGTATCGTCAATAAAAATGTTGAACAGTGCTGGGCCTAGCACTGACCCCTGTGGGACTGCACTAGTTAACTCAAATCACATAAAACCCCATAACTAACTAGGTTTTTATAGGATCAACACCTCCCCTCATTGTACTACTGAAAAATTAAGAAAAATCCTAGTACAGACAAAACTGCTTATTTGAAGTCAATTCACTTTAAAGAGGCGAAGTCTAGGAACTCCATCAATGAGTGTAGTTTGGTACTAACAAAATTTCTCCACATCATGCCCCTACTCAGTATATACAATGTATGTAGATCTGCTCCCTTACCAAAAGTAGTCTGAGAAGACAGAATATGTTTGATTTTTGCAACTTAGCAATTTAAATGATAATATTTTAAAACACTGTAGTTATGAGAATTTATCTGCATTTTCATGCCTTTCCAAACAGGTAACTTATTTCATGTTATGAAGTGGAAATCAAAATGAAGAGCTTACATATTAAAACATTTAATAATATTTAATAATGGAATGCATTATCACCATTCAGTCAGGTCTTCTTGTAAAGCAGTAACTTCACAACAGAACAAAGGCAAATAAAGCCAAATGATGTAGCCATTACTGAACAGCCCCACGTAGCAAGAGGAACTATGTACCTGAAACACTTCTAAACAGTCCATGTTTTTCACACACAGGCTGAATGCCACTGCTGCAGTGTTCTGAACTCATGTGTATGTCAAAATCACAAAACATTTCAGGGTAGCTTTTGAGGTGTCACAGAATGTTCAACTAAGTAGAATTAATCTTACATTCATATTTTGAACACAAATCTCATGCCAACGTTGTTATACTACACCTGAATATATTCTCTGTTGAACAAGTTTACTGAAACAGTTTCATTTTCTTTTGATACTCCTAAACATGCCCCAAGATTTTCAGTTGATGCAATAAATGTATCAGCAATGTATCAGCTACAATTTTAAATTAGAGACAAGGTCAAGCAGATTATGTAACATATTAGCCTGAAAAGAAAAAAAAAGAAGGCAAGTAAAGTTACTCACCCATCATATTTATAAATATTAATTTCAAATAAATTGTCCTTAGCATGGTTAGCACGTTCAGTTACTGTTAAAAAGAAACACAATAAAATTTATTACTAAAAAGTGTTACTGTAAAATAACTTAAAATACACAGTTATAAAAACTAATTCATTAATAACCACAGTTCTGTTATCCACGTGACCATAAAACAGCCTGTCCACAAGATGTGTTTCAAAAGATTTTGCGAGGGAAAGAATTGAAAGAGACAAGCACTGAAGTATATATGAAAATAATATTTTATTAAAATTCTGCAAATGAACAAATGGTTTTACCAGTGATACTGAAAAAGAGAAGAAAGGCACTATTTTTTAAGAGTTCAAATAGCTCAGAAGCACCGTAAGTTTTAATTTCGTAAGCAGAAAGTTGATACAAAGTTGCCATTTTATTTGCCTACCTATGCTTTAATCAGGAAACATTCTCTACCACTTGGTGTCATTTCCATAACAAGAAAAGGTAAGTAACAGAAAGAACTTTAGCTACTCCAGGATGTTTTACAGGGCTGATGTTTTGTTTATTTAGAAATTAAAATATTCATTACTCACTAACAACATCAGTGGATATAGAAGCCAGACTGAAGAGTGGCGCAACTTTCTGTTCATAAATCCTCTTCCCTTGTCTTTTTCCTCCATAGGGATTAATATACACAAGCAACTGCTTTGGTCTAGACTCTGCAGTAAGGAAAAATATTACCAAAAATTCAACAAGCCATACAAACCCAAACCTATTAACATCAAAATGATCACAGCACAGACTTGTTACTCTTTATTAAAACATATTTCTTGAACAAGGAGCTATAAAACTCTTCTTCCCCTCTCCTCTTTATTATACTGACGATAGTGACAGTAGTGTATAAAATGTTAATAAGACAGCAGGTGAAATTCAGAATCATTTCTTCTGACTCCCTATCTCACATTTGTACACATGACTTTTGCAGTACCTTACCACTACCTTAGTAATACAAATTATATTAGTATCACAGGCATACAAAGCTAGAAGGGCACTATTGGGCAAAGCATTTGTAAGTGAAGCATATTTAGAAATACTTTTACATTAATTTATTTAAACTATCCTCTTGCTTTAATAACATATGTAAAATGCATCTCCTTTCTGTGATCAAGTCACAATAAGAATACCTCACAAAACTACATGCTGCACAGCAAGTTTGCCCTACAGCGTAATCCCTTTCCCTCCCCCCAAAATCTTTGATATAAGTAGATCAAGTTTGTCCAAATATTTACAGATTTACATGGGTAGTGGTGATTAAAACAATTATTACACCTCTGTATTAACAGATAACACAAAATAATAATGCTGGGTACACCTAGGGAATTTTTTTTTTAATGGAAGAAAAAAAACATTGTAACATCTGTACTTCCTGAGATGGTATTCTCTAAATTACTATTTTAAAAGGCAAGAATATTAGAGTTATTACATCATATATTTTTACAACAAACCCAACCAAGCTAAATAGAATGGTTTAAATCTCCACATACTCAAAGTACTATTCAACCTCTCTGCAAACATGTTCCCTTTTCTGAACTAGTTTGTTACCAGTAAGATGAACAACTGCATTCAGAGCCAATTGCTCAGGCCACATTTCTCTCAGGTGTCCTGAATAGGTGCACAGACATAATTTTTTGAAAAAGAGATACACCTTGTGTAACATATACAAAACAAAACCAAGAAGCATCTTTCCACTGCCTGTTCAGAATAGTTTTTGTTAAATATTCATTTTTATTCTGCGAACCCTAAATGACTTCAGTCACATTGCAGGGGTGCTTGTGTCCAATCCCTTCTCCAGCTCTGTACCTCAGATAGACCACAGACCCATGCTATAGGTAGCTCATCTCCAGTCGTGTCTCCAGCTCCAGCTGCTCTACTCTGGCCTCCCTGGATGGACCCACTTACTTTATCTCACATAGGCTCTAAATCAGATCCACTTTTATCCCCACTCCTGCGCAGACAGTTCACCAGTTCACTGTCATGGAGTTACTCTGCTCCTGCTGCTCACTGATATCTATCAAGGTACCTCTTTCAGGAATAACTCCTGAAAAACTTTTAACCTTCAAAAAGAAGATGCTCAAGAGTCTCAGAAGTGATTAATGGGAACTCTTACTACATAAGGCACATTTTGCTGATGAGAGTCTGAAAAGGTGAAATCCACATAAAAAGCCACCCATAAATCTTACAATTGCTACAATCTTTGTCCTCAAATCTCTAAAGTACCTCAAGTCCCTGAGCTTACATCTGCCCCTTACTTTATCCACAGCTTTAGTCATTTAAAGCCTCTGTTAAGTTTGCAGTGTGTCACAGGTTCACAGGTTATT
>WEKX01021044.1:0-10318 GCA_013390025.1 Pitta sordida | reverse complement strand
AACACAATTGATGTTATTCAGTAGAAACCTTCCTGTATTAGTACACTTCAGTTTCTACATATCTTCTTCGTTTTTAACACCTCTGAAGGAGGGAGCCACTCCAGATTCCACAGACTTCATAGAATTAGCAGCTTGATAAAGGCCAAAGACCAAAATTAATGCTTTCTACTAACAAATCTTATCATGTGAGCTCACTGGTGCAGGACCTGTCAGGTCTTCTGGCACAAAACCTGTCCATCTACTGAGAAGCCACTTACTATTTTTGAAGCTGGGATTCTGGTAGAGTGCATCTTAATTTCTAATGATGGCTGTACTTTGCTTCAAAGATGTATGGTCTATAATACAGAATATTGTCCACAGCAGTGGTTGCCCCAGTTTTAAAACAAAAGCTGTCAAGATAAAGGTGGGTTTCATTATGAGTTAATGCTGTGATACTGCACAGCAGGCATCAACAACTTAGTTGGATATTGCTTTTAACAGATTTCTCACATTTACAGAATTGCATGGATGTAAATGAAAGCAGATAAACCTCACCTTGCCTGCAGATTAATTTTTTTCTAACAGTGTCTAATATTTACCTTTCATCCCAAGCAATTTGCAATTAATTCATCTTTGTAGCTCTCTCACTAAAATAAGAGCATTGACGAAATTATGCCGGAGAAGCTAGGCCGATTCCCCAGGATTTACTCCTAACATAGACAAAGTACTTTATTACTAATCATCATATACTTCGTTCCATTTTTCAGTATGAAGAGAAAGACTAACCAGTAGTCTGAATCTCTGAAGAAGATCCTGATAATGGTGACTGCAGGACACTGACTGCATAATCATATTTCAGGTTCTCCCCTCCCTTTGTAGGGAAAGAAACAGAATAAGTGACACCATCCAAAACTTTCAGCATCTTCAGTGACATCAAATTCATGGTCTACTATCACTGAGGTCACAATGAGAAGATGACAAAGATGACAAAAGATGAGGAGAAGAGGTGTGGGTTTGCCTTATTTTTGGCGAATAGTTGAAGTTCACTCTTCCAATGAGTCTTTGTTGTGAGTCTACATCCTACCCTAACTTCCAGGCACGATTGAGAATATGGAGTGTAGAACTCGGGACAGTCATACTTCCTTGAGGCCAGTTTGGATAATTCAGGTAGAAAACAGCAACTCTTTTTCTACCCCAGTTCTCCACCAGCATGTAAAACACTTGTGCCTACTTGTGTGAGTCTCTACTGACTATCAAAATTACAGCAGGTAAGGAAAGGTACCTGTATTACAGAATCATGGAATGACTTAGGTTGGAAGGGACCTTAAAGATCATCTAGTTCCAAAACCCTGCCGTGGGCAGGTGCCATCCACCAGACCAGGTTTCCCAAGGCCCCTTCCAACCTGGCCTTGAACACTTTCAGGGATGGGGGATCCACAGCTTCTCTGGGCACCCTGTTCCAATGTCTCACCACTCTCAAAGTGAGGAATTTCTTTCTAATATCTAACCTAAACTTGCTCTCTTTCAGTTTAAAGCCATTACCCCTTTTCCTATCACTTCATGCCTTTTTAAAAAGTCCCTCTCCAGCTTTCTTGTAGGCCCTCTTTAGGTATTGCTCTAAGATTGCTGCTGTAAGGTCTTCAGGAAGCCTTTCTCCAAGAAGTTGTCTCTGGCTGAACAACTCGTGCTCTCTCAGACTATAGGAGAGGTGCTCCAGCCCCCTTTTTAACCTTCCTTTGGACCTCTTCTAACAGGTCCACATCTTTCTTGTACTGGGCATGCCAGATCTGAATGCAATACTCCAGATGGGGTCTCACAAGGGCAGAGTAGAGAGGAAGAATCACAGAATCACGTCCCTTGAGCTGCTGGCCACATTTCTTTTGATGCAGTCCAGAATGTTGTTGGATTTTTGGTCTGCAAGTGCACACTACTAGCTAATGTCCAGCTTTTTGTTCACCAGCACCCCTGAGTCTTTCTCTCCAGGACTGCTGTCCATGAGCTCTTGCTCTATTTTCTAAACTTGATGCAGAAAAAAAGTAATATCCTTTCTGCAAAGAGCATCTTCCACTCCCTCCTCCGTCTATGGGACTTAGGAAGTTTGGAAGGAGACAGACTGTCTTGGTGCCTGGTCTTGTCTCGCAGATCCTAAGGAGTTTACAAATAAGATACAAACAGTTTTAACCAATATTGACCTTTCTGAAATAGTAAAATTGTTCTGTCTCCTCTAGGAACCTCCTTGTCTTCAGTATCAATGCTCTAAATCTGTGCTACTGCCAAGATGTTTAAATGTCAGAGATTAGGACTCAAATGGCCCAAGATATTTGTTCATATTTAACTGAGAGAAGGAGGAGCTTTTTAAGCACTCCTACAAGCAAATGCCCATTTAACCTGCATATTATCATAGTAGTGTAATGTGATTCACAGATTCACAGAATATTCTGAGTTGGAAGGAACCCACAAGGATCATCAAGTCCAACTCTTAAATGGCACCACTGCCTGCCTGGTGGGAATCAAACCCCCAGTCTCCCACATGAGAGGCGGGGACACTCACCACTGTACTAAAGTGGATTTTCGATATCAGTGTTTATGACCTTTAAAACAAAACCAGGATATATCTTTAAAAGGAAGATCTTGGAGATGCTCTCGGGCTACATATAAGTACTAAAGAAGTTAAAAAAATGTCAAAATGAAAATGAGGAATGTAAGAGGAAACACCAGAGGCATGTGATGGTTCTGTCAGATTGTGCCACCATGGAGGAGAAGGAAACTGCAGAGCCAGCAAGACAGCACACGAGAGTCTCAAAGACAGATAGACTCTCCTGAGGCCTCTGCCATTCATTAGCAGGGCTGAGAGCTATCCAGCTCCTTCTCAAGAGTACAAGGGCTTTGGAGACCTCTTCCTGCCACTAAAGTACTATGGAAATCACTTGAATTACAATTTTCCAGTAGACTTTGGTTTAATATTTCTGCACTTGTACTGTACACACGCAGTTAATTGAATGTTCCTGAAATACAAAAGGACATTATTTTTGCTGGTAAAAAACACTACAGATTGTACTTCTAACTGTACTTTATGCCTCTTTAAAATAAATTCCACCCCTTCACTCCCCCATCCCACTCCCCACATACACAAACATGTTCTTGATCCTGTTAATAATTTCAGGTATCTTAAAAAAATACTGGGATTTAAAATTATACAAAATGAAAAGCTGTACTTCTATAACACATTTACTAAATGTATTATTAAAAAGCTTTCATTTAAGTAGTCTCTTACAAGTTTTAACTACAGAATGATCCATACAGAGGTGAAATTAATAAGATATTTCTTGTTAATCCTGCAGTTCAGGTTTCATATGACAGAGATGGGCAAGGGAATTTATCTTCAAAGGTCCTACTTAAGACAAAGAGAAATGTTAGGGGTGCAAGTAATTATGCGTCTTTGTAACATCAGGACCTTGCTTTTTGAAAGCGATGGATTTAGAAGCATGATCATGTCCAACAAAGCAGTGTTATCAGATGCCCCAGTCAGACCAGGTGCAATCCACACAATTGTATTTTCCTCTAATCCTTACAGAGGGGATACTGTACTACCCACTGCTTATGGAGCTCTTAGCAGATACCACAAGAGGAAGATAGAAAGGATGTGAAAATGAGATCACAGGAGAGATCTGCCCTTGCTTCAGTTATGGCCCTCAGGCATGTCTGGGTGGTACTTTCTCATCCTTTCCCTCTCTTCCTGACTGGACACACAGCTGTGGTGTGACAGGGGCAAACGCATAAGGGCAAAATATGTTTTTTGAGCTACCAAATATTTTTCCTGGGCACCTACAATGAGTCAAAATTCATGTTATGTCTATGACACATGCAGTCTTTAAGGCATATACAGTTCATATAGTTTCGTTTGCCACATAAAGACTAGATAGGACATGCATTGGCATCATTTGAAGGCCCTGCTTGAGGGAGCAGTTTGGTGTATCCAATGAAATACCATTTCATTGTGCTTTTTTACTGTTGTTTCCTGGGTGCTGTTGGAAGAGGATGACAATATACATCCTAATTTTGTTACAAACCATGAACCTAGTCTTCTACTGAAGCCACAATTTTGAAAAAGAGAACATTTATTCCCAAATATTTCAGTGTGCGTGAATGGTATTTGGTTGTCTGCCTCTGAAAACGTCCTAACAACTTAACTCACTGTTGTGACCTAAGCATTATCCAAGTTATTTTCAGAGAGGCCTTTAAGTATCATTCTGACAAAAAACCCAATGATGCACCACTTAGGAGTGTTGTTAGGAGTGAATTTGCTGACTTAAAAGAGAATCATAAAATTGCCAGGACTGAATGCTTGTTGCAATAGACCAGAGGGGTCTTTTTTAGTACAAATGTGTTTTTTTAGAACGCTATTTCCTTTTCAAGTTCATGTGCCATTTTAGTAGCAGTGTCAGTATCCAAATCCTAAAGAAGGCTTTTACCTGCATGTCACAGTGTTTTGTCAAAATGGATGTTGCAGTCATGGGTCCAGCCTGGCAGCAACTTGCCCACTGATGCAGAAGACCAGGAATAGATTAATGTATTTTTGAGAACTTGTTTAATTTCAATGATACCATGATGCAACATGCTGACATGGCTTAACACAGCTCCTGCCCACAGAAGCCACTTGCTCAGAGAACACTCCCTGATGCCAGAGCATGTGGCAAGACTGCTGGGGCGCTGCAGTTGGATGAGGAATTTCACACCTGGCTGCCTAGGCTGTGTTTGCTCTCTGAAGTGTAGATTTTCATCTTCTGAGTAATCAGGCTAGTGTCTTTCTCATTTACAAACCCAGTAAGAAATACATATCTAGAGTGTAAGTGGTATTATAATACTGTAATTTATATCACAACTGCCTGACCAGCTAGTGGTGTATATTCCTCATTTTAAGCGTGGCATTGGAATTTGGGGTTCTTTGTTTACTATTCGCTTTACTCAGAGTCATAGAATAGCCTAGATTGAAAGATCATCTTGTCCAGCCTTCTGTGGGAAAGGGAGCCTAGACGAGATTATCCAGCGCCCTGTCCAATCACGTCTTGAATAACTCTAGTGATGGGGACTCTACCAAATCCATGAGGAGGTTGTTCCAGCGACTGATGATTCTTACTGTAAAAAATTTCCTCCTTATGCTGACATGAAACCTCTCCCATTCCAGCTTGTACCCTTTGCCCCTTGTCTTCTCCATGTGGCTACTTGTGGAGTGAGACCCTCTATCCTCTCAGTAGGAGCCTTTTAAGTACTGGAATACTGTGATTGGGTCCCTCCTGAGCCTTCTCTTCTCCAGGCAGATAAGACCTAACTCCTTTAGTCTTTCCTCAGGGGGCAGGTTCTCCAGCCCTTTGATCATCTTCATGGATCTTCCATGGACCTTCTCCAGTCTGACCTTTTTAAGGACCAGAACTGGAGATGATGCTCCATAGCTTACTTCAAATTTCTTTTACAGAAAGTGTAATTCCATTTTCTCTTCTTGTTTTTCTATCTTTCTGTTAAGAATTTGTAGACATCAATTGTGTCTGCCTTCACCCCTACCCTGACCTGGCGGCAGAGACATCACTTAGTCCCCTGTCCCTTTTACTTGGGCCCCCAGAGCTCTCAAGTCCTGCATGATCTTGCCCAGGTTTTGCTTAACTGTGTCTTTGGTGACCACATGGAAAAGAAGTGGGGGATAGTAGTCTGCTTTTAATGAGTTGTGATGGTCTCCCTGTAGCATACCAGATCTTGGCTTCTGTCAAGCAGCAAACTTCCCCTCACTATCTGCTATCAGGCCAGCAGATGGATGCCATGGTGCCACTCAGCAGAGAGTCACCCACTGCCAGCACTTCCTTTTAGCTTGTGGTGCTGGTGCAGTTTCTCTCTGTGAATCCTGCTCATCCATTTTGTCCGATGCCAGCCACCTGGAAGATGTTTTCATGTCCTGTTCATGGTGCTTTTGGTGGCTGCATCTGCTAGGGGCTGGTTCTGTGTGCAGATCCACTGTTGTAAAATGTGGAAATCACTTCTGCATGCTGCAATTAAATGGCCTTGCATTTTATTAGTTGTCAGTGGCGTTTATTGTAATTCACAGAATTCACAGAATATTCTGAGTTGGAAGGGACCCACAAGGATCATCGAGTCCAACTCTTAACACTGTCTCCCGGGCGGGAATCGAACCCGGGTCTCCCACATGCCCGGTGGGGACACTTACCACTGGTAACGAAGAGAAGCTGCTCAGTTTAATACTGCTACTGCTAGTCAGATAAATTCAAGTATGTAAGGGGGAAGAAAGCTGTAAAAGGATCAAATGTACAAATGTTTGGATACTTTATCAAGTAGAAAAGTTAAATAATCTTTTCTATAAAGGCACTGTCATTTTTTAAGAAACTACCTCCTCTAAACCTTTGTGGGTTTCAATAGAATTTTAATTTCATATTATTTCAAGAGCTTTCATTTTGTGAAATAAATGCAATTAAATATTTGTTCCGGGTAAATATTATAGGTCAACCAGTATAGATTACTTCAGTTCATAGAAATATAATCATAACTAAAACAATTTGCAAAACTTATTTAGCTGGATCACTAGGTCATGGCATTTAGTATTGCTAATTGTAAGATTAGCTTATTGTAAAATGATTGAATTTCACCCAAAATAGTCTACTAAAGACACTGTTTTTATTAAACCTGAGATAAGAAAAAGTTTTAACAGGTCACATAATTGAAAATTTATCCTTACTCTCTGTGGATAATGCCATTTTTAATAAAAGGCTAGTTTTCTTGTGTGTTTCTCTCTCCAGATGTTTTTGAATTGCAGTTTTGCACCCAAGTTCTTCTTAACTGACAATATTTATTTTTAAAAACTTAGTTTGATCAAACAGGTTAAGATGTTTTGTGAGCAAAATACTTAATTAGCAGAATTTTACCAGTCAAGATTATTTTTGTAGCCTTAAAATACAGTATAGGCAGTGCAAGGGGAAAAAATAAAGAGGTGTTTCCTGATTGTTGAAACCTTGGACTACACAAAAATTTTTGCCAGATTTTAATTTTGCCATAGGTGTTTTTTTCTGTATGGCAGAGCTTTTTCACAGAGAGAGTGATCCCACATTGGAATAGTCTACCCAGGGAGGAGGTGGAGTCGCCATCCCTGGAGGTGTTTAAGAAAAAACTGGATGAGGAACTCAGTGATATGGTCTAGATAATGGGAGGTTTGCATGGACATAGCATGGTGCCCATGGCTCCAGGTTTGCGGGAGCAATCCCTGTGTGGGAATCGCTTGGGAGTTGGACTAGATGATCCCTGTGGGTCCCTTCCAACTCAGAATATTCTGTGACTTTGTGAACAAAACAGAGATCTAGATGGGGTCCGCTCAGAGCAGTACTGTACCTGTTGTGCATTACTTACCAGAAGTTTCTGAAAGTTGGCTGGGAAAAGTATGTTCGCAAATGCAATTTTCTTGAACAGTCCAAGAGGATGAACATCATCTGAGCACAGCAAATAATGCTCTGAACAGCTCAGAAGACTCCCTGCGTGTCTCCAAAGCACAGCTGTGGTGCCTGTCACCACCTTTCTCCTCCAGCCAAAGCACTGTTCGGCATTCATGGGAACTTCTGCTCAGCTGCATGCATCCTTCATACTCTGAAATGGAGACATCTATGGGTTTGAAACTCGCTCAGGGCTGAGGAGATGATTAGGAATAAGTAGCATGAGTTATGTCTGAATGTGAAATGAAATAGGAGTTAAGTTTCTAAGCAGCTTTGAGGATCTGTCCCCGAGCTCATAAAGTGCAATTAGAGACTAACTGGGGACTCTCTAAGGCTCTTCCATCCTTGAGGTTTCAGTATGACATCTCCCCTCCTTAACCCACAGTGCACGCTCTGCAGTCATTGGTATGCCAAGGAAGGAGTCAGACACAGCTACTAGTGCTTTGATCTATCATGATCCCATGTATCTATAGCATACATGTCATTGGGGTTTGGCAGGGAAGGAGCAGGATGGAATGTTGTCAGACCTTAAGCACTAATAATTGTTAGGGCATTGCTTAACCTCTTCTAGCCTGGTGAGCTCTGACAACCAGTATGGGTAACTAAAGCTGACGGAAATTCATTATCACCATTGGAATGTCATTAACACTTTTACCAAGAATTTTATATGCCTTTAAGTGCCAAAATATGGCGCTCCAATCCAGGGCTCAAGCAAATTAAAAGCAGCAATTCCAGGAAAGAGGCATTTATTCATGATACAATGCTGTAAGTGTCAACAGATGTCATTCCTTATAATAAGACCTGTGTCTCTAATTTGGCACTTCTTGCCATCAGGAGGAACCTCTTGCAGAGCAGATGTCATTTCTAATCCTATCTTTCATGGGTGCCTGTGCCCTGTTAAAAATGGTGTGCCAGTTCAGAAGCAGGCTCAGTGCCATCAGAGCAGGTGGTCATGGGCACAAGCCATGTTACAAAGCTAGTGCTTTCTAGAAGTCTGGGTGCTGGGACTGAAGGACTACCCAGGAAAATCAAAATCTTCCTACCCAGAAAAATTCCCCCCTGAGCAGTCTGACACATGCCGTTAATACGTTAGTTGTACGTAGTAGAAAAAGGATGTTATCAATATCTTCTTTCTGGTTGTTCTAGCTTTTGGCCAACCTCTGGTTGTCCCAGGGGTCATTCTGGCAGCTAAGGGTGTTGGATCATACATGTGTTTTCACTGAAAAATGCCATCAATGCTTGGTGTTTCTTTGAGAGCTCTACAATGCCTGGGAATTGTTGTGGTATGGAGGACTGCCCTGCTGGGCAACAAAGGGGAGAAAGGGTCCTTGGACGTGTAGTCATCGATCCCATCTGTAGGACACTGCGTGATTGTGCCAGAAAAAAACCTGAAGAACCTGGAGTGTTCATGATATGGGATGTTTCTTGTCACTATGATCAGTCATATACTGAATGAGGAAAGTTTGCAGGGAAGATTTGGTCATGAATGATCTTTGATGATTCACCTCCAAGTAGTGCTAGGAGATTGCCCACTCAGAAGGTGGTTACACTGTTGATGTCTGAGGCCCATTTTAAAATGTCTGTGCAGTCCGGGTGTCTTTGGAAAGATTTCAACAACCTTATGTTATCCTTTCTGACAAATATTATGATTGATCAGCAAAATGCCATGCTGTCTTAATTCTATGCCCTATGGGACTTTAATTAGCTAGATATGCAAAAGCACTCAGCTAGCCAAGCAGCTGTACAATCCACTCATGGCAGGCAAAGCTACCACCAACATATGGTGCAATTTTATTAGATAATTAAATGTTCATCTTTCCTGATAGAGATGTAAGATTTCACCACGCCTAAATAAAATGGGTTCTGTGATTCCAAAGTCTGGCAAGATTCCAAAGTCAGCAAGTTGCCTGCAACTTACAGTAACACATGCAGAAATTTTACTTTGTGGTGAAATTTTCACCTTGCTCAATGACGCTTGTAATGCTTCAGTAGGGAGCAACATGTAACTCCACTCAAGTAAGGAATGCATTTAGCTGGATCCTAAAATGTATATTTTAACTGGTGATGCAAAATAAATTAGTATTGATACAAGGAGATGTATCAGCAGAAGGTTGTATTTCTACTATCTATTATGCATGAAGGACACTGAAGATGGGTCTGTGCCACAAAAATTAATCTAGATTTGAAAAACTCATGGTCATCAAAACCAGAAAAACAGGTAAAGGAAGAAGCTTCAATTCCACTTGACAGAGGCAAAATGTCTCCACTTTTCTTGAATCCACTTCATTGTAGGTGAGGCGAAGCTGAATTGCCAGTGGCTGGGAGCATACATGGCCCAGCTCAGCATACATGGCCCAGCTCAATGGATGTTTCTTGCCTGCAAGTCCGGCTGTGCTGGTGAGCAAGGGAGAGCCTGGAAGCCAAGCTAAGGCTTATCTCCTGATCCCTCATGCTGTTCATGAGACCAAGCCTCAAATAAAGGCTNGCTTATCTCCTGATCCCTCATGCTGTTCTTCACACTGTCATGTGTCTGTGATTTGGGCTGCTCTAACCCTCTCAAGAAAAGCTGTTATTATTAGCCTGGGTGCTGTCAGGATGAGCCTGTCTACACCACATGGCCAAATTTAATTTAGCAGCACAGATACAGCCTGATGGACCAAGCCTCAAATAAATGTCTGCAAGAGTATCCTACCAGGAGTAGAGTTACCATGGCTGAAAAGGTGATGCTTTCCTCTGCCCTGCCCAGAACATCACCTCTGTCTTTTGCTTGCCTGAGTAAGTTGTAAGTGCAAGATACAACCTCTGACTGCAGAAGTTACCATGGACAGGTAAAGGTGAAGGAGAAGCCTGCAAGC
>WEKX01021030.1:4686-21984 GCA_013390025.1 Pitta sordida | reverse complement strand
TGGGAGGGGTCCGGCCGACAGATGGGCAAATGGTACTTGAGTAAATAGTAAATATGTATTTAAAATAGAAGCTCAGAAAACTTGGTTTATTACCTCTAATTGTGTCTGATATGAGCATCACCAGAAGAAAGACAGTGCTTTCTTATGAAACAAACTCATAGTCTTTCACACAGGCTTTTCTCCATAATTAATTTGAAATAAATCCAGAGGTTTTTTTGTTACACCGATATATATATACATATATATGCAGAAGTACGTTATGCAAGTTAAACAATGTTCATGATGAATCTGTGTCTCTAACTGTTCCTGAACACTTACTAAAGCAATAGTGGCAATTACAGCGACAATACTTTTCTAAATAAAAATCTCGCTACTTTAGTTCTGCTTATCTAAGAGAAATCTGAGACTTGACACGGACTCCTTTTATCATTATTCAAATTAAAACAGGTCTGTGGCAACAAATACATAGAATGCAGCCAGATTCCAGTCTTTTCTAGAAGATTCACACAGATTAACTGCAACTAGCACAAACAATAAGCATCTTAACCAAGAGTCCTTTGGCTTCTAAAGGTGACATGTAAGGAACAAGCCACAGAATGACCCAATATTTCATAGATTTAAAAAAAAAGACATTCATAAAGGAAACGATATGTTCACCACAATTATCTTGCATTTATATCTAGCATATTCCAAAGATTCATGAAGTCCAGCTAATAAATTCTTATAAATATTATGAAATAAATGTTTCTGGGTTATCAAATGTGCTCACCAATGTGTTTACAACATACACCATACACATGCTTGAGATATATCTTGACTACTATTGAATTCATGTATTTATTATATTCTTAAAATGCCATCCACTTTTGTGTCAATCCTGGGCCATTGTTAGAAACAAATCCTGAAAGCAAGCAGGCTGTTTATGAAGTGGACTTCACAGTAAATGTGTTTTTTCATTTCTTCCACACCACAGTTGAGAATCCAAAGCTGTATAATGACAACACAGACTACAGACAAAACATGTCCCAGAAGGGTTTTTCAGAATCAAGTGATGCCTCAATCAGTTGAAAGATCTCAGATTGCATAGGGATACGTATTGGTTAAGAAAGTGGATACACTTCACCTAAGTACCAGTGATGTCATGGCAACTCTTCTATGACAATTGGTTTTGGTCCCCTTAAACCTCTCCAGTGCTTTACGACCCAAACCAAAACCATTCAAATAACAAGATGTGCATATGTAGCACACTAATAACTATTTCTACCACCAAACTTGGGAGTGGTTACAATCCTACAGACGTGATCTCTCCATTCAGTGATACAATTATATAAATGTATGTTTTGGCACTCCCCTTTGGAAGCCTCATTGATATTGAAAAACTGAATAACTTGCTCCCATATTGGGTGTGGACATCATGAGATCAGTAGATGCCTGTTAATCCCTCTGTAAAAAGAGATTGCAAAATCCAATTTTCTGTCTTTTAGAGTCACATTGAAGATGATGAGAAAGTGGTAGAATCTTTTTATGAGTTTTGCTTTAAAATTCAAATCTGGTATGCTACATCATGATTTAAAATCTCCTTGGCAGGTGCTACCACTACAGAAGAGCTAGAGGCTCTCAAAAAAGATATACAGGCAGCATTTACAGGAGCACTCAACTAGTTAGAGGTATTCTACACAAAATAACACTGCAGCCTGTCACAGAAAGCAAGCTAACCAATCAGCTCAACAGCATGTTTAGTCCTTGAGATTGGGCACTAACTCAGGTCTTAAAAGCCATATTATTCCATTTATCACTGTTACCTCCAACTAGCTTCTTCCATCTCTGAGACTAACTGCCAAAAGTTCTGTGTCACACAGAAGTAGCTTCATGCCTGACTGGTTCTGAAATTTCAGTGCCACATGGAGGATCTTTGCAACTCATTCAATGCATAGTTCCAGCATCTACACATTCTCCAAAGGAGAGGAAGAACAGTTTTGTTGGACAGTGTTTGTGCATCTACATACCCTAAAACATTTGCGTATCCATGGCAGTGGTAGAACGAAACTCAGTGGACTGCAAACCCTGCACTCCAAGAGTTGAGTAAATATTCATGCAGTGACCTGCACAGCAATCATGTTGCAACAGTGACTTTGCTGGAAGCATCTATTTCAATAGCTTAACTCAGGTGTGTCCATAGAAGCTACAGTGACCGCAGTGTAAACACACATACCAGTCTTTCAAAACAGTCCACTTTCGCTGAACTAATAGACAAACTGGAGCAAACCAAACTGCATACTGATGCATAAGACAATGATGTTTATTACAAGTTGGGCAGGTCTCCTAGGGATGCTCATTCGAGCTGCTCTCTGCTGCATATCCACACAAAGTTCAGGCCCTGTCTTTCTCTTCTAGACTTATAAAAACAGAGATCCATTTTTTTTAAGGAAATATTCTTGAACTGCTGCTGACAGTTTTTCAAACTTACTTGCCTTAAGATTTTACATAATAATCTAAACAGGTACAGCATCCCATATTGCCTTACAAATGCAGTTCTCTCTTCCCAGAAAAGCTGTATCATTGAAATCAAAAAGCTGCCTACACATAGAAAAGTTAAATTGATGTCTTAAAGCAAGGGTTCCAAGGAAAGAGATCTAAACATAAAAACATTGAGGTAGAAATATACAAGCACTCACATTGAAAGTTCAGGAATGAAAACACTAGCACTCCAACCTACCAGAGATAGTAAGAGAAGGNACACAGTACTCAAGATGTGGTCTGACCAGCGCTGAGTACAGGGGAAGGACAACCTCCCTGGTCCGACTGACCACACTGTTCCTGATGCAGGTCAGGATGCCATTGGCCTTCTTAGCCACCTGGGCACACTGTTGGCTCATATTGAGTTTCCTATCGATCATTACACCTAAGTCCCTCTCCACTTATTAAATTAACTTATGCTTAATTAGCTTTCATGTTCTTAATTTAAATGACATATCTTTTTGGTCTCATACTGAAAAAGGACATCTCTAGAAACACACAATAATTACTCAAACACAACAGAAAGGCAACAAAAATTCCCCTCCAGTGCTGCAAAGTATCTCATCTGCTTCCACAAATCCCACAAAGCACAGAGGTTAATGCAACACTGTGTGTTGCTTTCCATGGGTAGCTTTTCACGCATCCATGGGCAACCATTTCCCAGATCCAACAGCTGATGTGCCATCGTTCTGCTTCCTTCTTTCTACATGTGGATGTAAGACAAGCTTAAGACAAGCTCCATCATCTCACCAGATCAGTTGCAGTTGTGCCGTAAAGCCAGCTTTCTTCATTCTTTTCTGACCTTGCTGCTTTCTGCAACACCACCTGCATAAAGCCCAAAGGAGGGCCAGCTACAACATCCAAAGAAAGATGATCAGCTTTTAGCCTCTCAGACACTCTCTGCACAGGTATGGAGGGAAAAGGGAGACCAATAAGGCACTGATACTATTCTCAGACCATTAAAAGCAGACAAAATCTAACATAAGCTAAGATGGTAAATTTGTTCTGTAGCTGATTTGGTTGAAGAAACAGGCAAATCTTGCATGTTATCCTCCTATGAAGTCTTTTCCTGATTAAAAAAGAATAGAAATTTCCAAATCAATGGCACTGACAGGCTGATGAAGTCCATGATGAAGTCCACTTTTTATCCAAGTGACTTGGATAAAAATCTAGTGTCCCTTTTTTTTCCTCAGATCAGAGGCATTCCTATATTGCAATTTTTCTAACACCAGTAGGGATCTTCTAAAACTCCCTCTGCGTGTGTGTAACCTGAACAAGTTCAACCCAAATAAGGGATACTGTTTCTAAATCTCAGGTTCAGTTCCATACAATCTCTCAAATCACTGACCCCTCTGCCTTATCCAGTTGTTACTCTTGTTCTGTTGTTCATCTTTGGTGGTCATCAAGTGCAGATACAAGTTCGCAGAAGCTGTGAAAATACTACTCTGACTCACTCCACCTCAAAACTTCTGTCTCTTAAGAGACCAAAACTCTTGGGATCTCTGTTTAAATGCAAAAAATAGAAGAGGCATTTTTATGACACTGTGTCCTCACACAAGTTACATGTGTTGTCTGATAATAAACTTCTTCATTGGTAAAATGAGGTCATAACACCTATCTACTTAATGTCACTTTGTTGTGGAAAACATTATGACTAATACAGGTGGAGGAGAAAAGCTGTTCCTTCTGATTTCTACCTTCACACTCTGGGCACTAGAGCTTATAGCAACCTAATTTTCAAAAATCGCAGAAAACTTATACCAGAATTTTACAGAGAACTGGATAATGAAAACTTATGTAGAAGCTGTTTGATTCTGTTTGATTATCAGCCCAGTACTTCAATAAGTATTTATGTCAAGCTCATATGAGCAGATATTTACAAACATATACACATATTTTTGCATTTTATCTTTCACATATCTTTGTTTCCTGATGTAACTTACATATCCATTCTACAAGCCAAGCACCACAGATTTATCAAACTATGCTCTGGAAGAAAAAAGGAGAAATCACAGAGATCTTTTCTAATTAAGTAAGATTGTGGAAAGGGTAACCCACAAGCTCCTCACTGAACTCTGTGAAGAAGCTAATACATATTCTAATCTTGCTTTCTGGCCTTTTAGCAGTGAATCTCAAATGCATTACATTTGACACATATGCAGTGCCTCATAATTGTTCTGCAGGAATACAATGAAGTAGGTTTTAAACTCTTAGCTGGTAGTTGTGAAGTCAAAACTCCTGGTTTTGACCTTTCTGTGTAAAGCAGAGTAAACCAAATGAATGCTAAATGCTGCAATACTAAGAAGAGGCCAAACACCTAATAGAGGGCATTAATCAATATGCATATTACCGAAGCAATATCTTGAAATTACTATCTCCCCTCTGAGCACAGAAGCAAGGGTGAAAAGTGGCAGTCCAGAGGTCAGCCTATCTGCTGGCCTGGTGTCCTGCTCCCCTAGATGACTAACAATGCCATTTCTCCCTCAAAGCCCAACTGGAAAATGCTTACTTTTTGAGCTCACAGACGTCAAACATGCCTGCCTGTTATGCCGTGCTACGCTAGAGAGGGAACTCCAGGATACAGCACAATGCTTTTTGGCCATCTCTACAATGATAGAACCATCAGCTGTTCCATCCAGTGATTTGTCCACACTAGGGAAAGCACTGATACCTGTTCAGGGGAGTTTAGTATCCCACTTGAAGAACCGGAGAGGTCTGTATGAGCCACAGCCTAGTCTGGAATTCTATCCTCTGCTAAAAGCAAGAACTTGTTCAAATCCAATACAACATTCATTGGTACTTCTGCAAAGACCCTAAATTCTAGAATATATCTAGAATCTAGGGATCAAAGCAGTAACAAGGTTCTCTGTGTTTAGTAAATTCAGTGTGTTGTGGTTTGACCCTGGCCGGATGCCAGAGATTCACCCACAACCTCTCCCGGAGAGAAAAAGTGGAAAAAAGGTTTATCACAGGCAAAACAAGGCAAGATACAAGTGAGTGTCTTGGTTTAAGACCAGTAAAGGGTTATTTACCACTCCTTGGACGAGAGATCATTAGAGATGTAACAGGATTTATTTACAAGAAAAAAGAGAAAAGGGAACAGAGAAATATAAAATGGAAAAGTAATTTGTGTGCAACTGGTATCAACAGTGGGGAACATAAAAACCAAAGCTTCTCCCTCCCCCACGCGATGAAACCCACTCCCAGCGCAATGGAGAAATCCCTCAAACCCAAATCCCACCCAAAACACCGATTCCCCCCAAAGAAACCGAAAGTCCCAACAATAACAAAATACGGGTAGAAAAAACAACGTCCACCAGCTATCGTCGGGGAAGGACGGATGATGATGTTCTTGAGATCAGCTGGGAGGAAAGTCCGGAGCAGCAGAGACTCCTGGAGTGAAACGAGGAGGAAGAGAGCGATTCCTTTCATCCTCAGGCTTTTGAAGGCTCTCCCGTCCCACCTCTGGTAGTTCTCCCCTCCGTCCAATGAAGTGATTCTCCAAACTGTTAGTCTCCTCTGTCTTCCGGGAGCACCGGTGTCTCATGTCATCCTTTGGGCGACCTCTAGACCCCACCACATGGCTGCACCCCTGCCCGGCCCCTAGCAGGGAACCAGGCAGGGGCGCCGCTGCGCGCCGCCAGCACCACCTCTCCTGCCAGCATCATTCCAGCGGTGGCGAGGAGAGGGGCTGGGGGGGAAAGCCGCGCCACCATCTTGGGAGAAAATGGAAAAAATTCACAAAGAAAACCAGGTCCATGTCCATGTGGGTTAACCCATGACAGTGAGGAATATAAAGGATTTATTTATTAACTAACAAGTCCAGAGCTTAATGTGAGAAGCATAATTTTAAAGGCAACCTTTTCCCCCCCACCCCTCCTTCTTCTTACAACAGATCTCATATTCCCTTTTTTCCTCCAGGAGAAAAAGGGGGAACAGGGGTAGGGGAAAAAACAGGCAAGGTGGTACTTCTGACCAGCTTTAGGGTAGGAAATCATCTCTCTGCCTTTTCATAAAGTTCCCTCTCTCTCACAAGAGGAAAAGTCTTTCATGACCCTTTCCCAAGTGAGATTTCGACCCAGGGACAACTCTTCCATTCTCTGTTGCCCGAGAGTCACAGCACAGGATACAGTCTTTCAAGCACTGACTTCACTGCTTCATTATGAGCCCATCCCAAAGTACATAGATCAGATCCTACCACAATGCAATTCTGTCACAAAGCATCTGTCCAAAGGATCTCTGCCGAGCTCTCAGCTCCAGCTCCGTATTTCTGGCCTCTAAGACATCTGCAGCTTCGCAGCATGATCCTCCATCTTCAGCGTGGCCTCAGGTGGATTCTGCACCTCTGGTTTCTCTCTCTCTATTTCATAGCTTTGCAGGCAGACAATGAGGTGCCCTCATTGCTGCTCAGCTTCTCACAGGTTCCTCTCTGGCCATCTTCTTTGCTGTTACTACATTTTTTTCTTTCTCAAATATGTTATTGACAGAGGTGTCTCTATCTGCTCCTTACCTTGGTTTCTTTGGCAGCAACGGAGGCCCAGGCAGGAGCTGTTAGCCCCCCTCACTGCCAGAGGAAAAACCCAAACCAGGACACAGTGTGAAGCTCTTCATTAGGCAAGAGGCACTTCAGCAAAATTGAAAAACAACCTTTAAGAAATCACTTGCCACTCTGCAGGCTGGAAGGAGGTTCAATTCAAATATTCATTGTTAATATTGTTATTGTTACTGGGGCATTGGTCATAGAGAGTTCACTGGTATGTGCTATTCATGTCTTTGTCTTATACGTGAATTACCTGATTTCGCCAAGAAAGTCTCTTTTAGACAGAAAGGAAGGACAAAAGAGTATCAAAAAGCCACAGCCAAAAAATACATTACCAAAACAGCCTGTACATGGTTAAGCAGCACTTTCATGCTTTCTGCATCTCTGCATGCATCCTCTAGGTTTCATGACAAAAGTTGCGAGTTTACAAGTTCACAGTTACTCACTTTCTCTTGAACTCACTTCTTTTTGGCATGCCTGTGGTCTCTGTGGCCTATCTGAAGTTAGTGAAGAAGGGAAGTGGGTTGAGCCAAAGGAATAGGGTGCATAAGCTGTCAGACAGGATACCTGGTGCTGCTTCTTATCAATCAAAAACACCTTCTATTGCCTCAAACTGGACAAGTATTTCCATGAAACTCAGGAGTTTCTGGTATAGATTTAAGACTCTCCTTTATATTCATGTTCTGTCTATACCACACTTTTTATCACTTACTATTCTTCCCAATAAAGAGAAAAAATAGAAAGTGAAATATGAGAAAAAAGGTTAATTTCCATAAAACAAGAATTCCAAACATACACTTCTTTTCTACACCAAGGTTTTAAAAAATTTTAAACCAGTTTTCCTTTCCCTCTTCAAATCATGATGTTAGGTTACAAAAGCTCATACATTATTAAAGAAATTGTATTTTCATTCTGAAGAAAATTACTTTTTAGTTGCCAGATATTATTGCTATTAAAATCTTTCAATATACTAGTAGCACAGTTAGCTAGAAAAGCGGTTGAATTTTCAGATCAAAAGAAGAAAGATGCTCTCAAAAAACTGAACTAAAATACTGAACCAATATGAAATTTTTATTCTCTGATAAAATGAACCAAATGTTCCAGACAAACAGATAATTCTAATGAAAAATACATATAGATAATAGATACACATATATAATATATATACAGTCGTGTGTCCTATATCACGCACCCGCGGTTTTAATTATGGCCTGCGAAGCCCTACTTCTGTGTTGAATGGCGGCCCATGCCCTACTGCCACCGCCTGCACCACCACTGCTGCCGCCGCTGCCACCACTGCCACCACAACGGCAGGTTGCGCATGCACAGTTGTGAAAACAGGTCTCCTTCATTGCTAAAAGATCATGCCGCTAAGATCTGAAGCCGCAATATGGGAGGCACGAAGTGCAAGAGAGCCAACTGTATATGGAACTTTACATCAAATTTTACAGGGAAATTAGTCCTGGTCATAGAGGATAAAACTGGGAGAGATGGCAGTGTCAGGGTGCTGCTAAACTACTTACAAGCTTTCTATACCATTCTGAGCTGTCCTCTTTCTTTCAAGGGAGACATAAAATAAAATCAATGTTCATTTTGTGCAATATTTTTGTAAAATAACTACTTACAAGCTACCAGAAAAGTAACTGGAGAAATTTGTCCACCTCTTCTGTCTGCTTTGCCCACTAGAACTTAAAATTTCTGAGTGAGGTCCTTACCTCTGCTCTTACGTTATAAAGGTAATGGAAAGAGCCAGAACCATATAAAACGCCCGGTTTTGCCTAAGAAGGCCAGGTCAGTGGCTTCCCCTACACAGTATCAGATCTTGATGCACAGAAGATGGCTTCCTGCAGGGAACTCAGGCAACCAAAGCAAAAAGCTGTAACCTACAATACCATCCCCTCCACTGTGCTCACCATCCAGAAGATTCCTAANTTTTCAGAAGAACTGTCGTCCTCAGGTCGAGATCTCACTTGGGAGGGGTCATGAAAGACCTTTCCCTCTTGTGAGAGAGAGAGAACTTTATGGAAGGGCAGAGAGATGGTTCCTACCCTGGATCTGTTCAGAAATACCAACCTGCCTGGTTTACCCCTACCCTATGTTCCCCCTTTTTCTCCTGGTGGAAAAGGGAATATTACATCTATTGTAAGAGAAGGAGGGGTGGGAGGAGAAAGGTTGCCTTCTAAATGATGCTTCCCTTGCAGTTCTGAGCTTGTTAGTTAGAAAATAAACCCTTTATGTTCTTTATTTATAGTTTTGCCTTGCTTCTTTTGCCTGTGACCAGTTTTATTTTATTTTCCAGTTTTATTTTCCAGCTTGTTTTTTTTTTAGTTTTCTCCTTCAGGAGAAGTTGGGGTGGGCCTCTGGCATCCAGCCAGGGTCAAACCACGACACCAGGGAACTCTTCTGTCTTTAAAAGAGGTCAGCAGAGATAGAACAGAGTGCTTTGAGCTGCGTTGTCGTCCCCTTCTCCCAGGTTCTTTGTTTCTGACTGGGAGGACAGTATCTTCTTTCTATGGTTCTCTGCCCAGACACATGCCAGACTTGCTACATTACTTCAGCCAGCTCACTCAGCAGTGTTTTCAACCTGCACAACAGAGATAGTGGGAAGTGTTTGCTTCAGTGGTTATGTCCTTGAGTAAAAACAGTTGCATGGGTGTCAAAAGTTTGCATTAATGTACACTAACCAAACATAGAGACTGGATTCTGATTTTAGAGCTTTAGTTTTATACAGAAACAGGCAGAAGGAACTATGTGCAGTATTTCAATACCCACAATGTACATCAAGGTAAAAGCTTCTGTCACTGGATTTGTAGGTATTTCTAAAAATAAAGTGGTGTGGATAATTAGATCATTAAACATTAGGTGGATATACATGGCATTCAGTTTATGACATTTCTTGAAGTTAAATTCAGTTTTTCTGCATAAAAATTCAATTATCCTTTCAGTATATTTATAAAATCATAGGATATTAAGGGATTGGATGCATCTTAAACATTATCTAGTTACACCACTCCCGGCCATCGGCAGTGACACCTCCCACAAGACTAGGTGGCTCTTCCAACCTGGTTTCAAACACTGGTTAGGGCGTTCACAACCTCCCTGGGCAACTTATTCCAGTGCCTAATCATCCTCACAGTAAAAAATTTCTTCCTAACATCTAACCTAAATTTTCCATCTTCCTATTTCTTTCGTTCTTCCCCACCTTATCTACAGTTTAAAGTAGTCAAACTTTCAGGTGTTGCCAGATGGGGAGAAAGACTTATAGAACTCAGTGTAGTTTTAATGTGGGGTTTCATATAAGATAGATCTTAAAAACATTTGAAAGGTGGAAAAGCTGTCCTGTCGTGAGTTTCTGAAACAAATCCAAGGGAAAAAATAAACTAAGTACTCCTGGTCAACGGAAATATTCAAATAGTTATTTTAAAAAATCAGCTGATGTCTGCAAAGTGCTTTATAAACTACAACACATCATCATATCCTGTGAATCAACAAGCAGGTACTGCTCCAAATTTACTAATGGGTAAGAATTAGGTTTGACTGGACTACACATCAGTATCACAGAATGCATGGACAACAAAAAGGGCTGAACTAATGCACACGTTACTTTATAAACTCATAGACTCTGCAGTCACTTCCTGATACGTATCAATTCCCTAAGCATAAACAATACTCTGGTAAATTATAAGATCAACTAGTGATGAGTGCCCCTGATGAGTGTCCCTGTCTCTCATGCAGGAGTCTGGGGGGTCAATTCCTGCCAGAGAGGCAGTGGTGCTGTTTAAGAGTTGGACTTGAGGATCCTTGTGGGTCGCTTCCAACTCAGAATAGTCTGTGATTCTGTGATATACAACATTTTTTGCCACTGTGCTGTTGTTATTGCTTTTATCTTGTCATAATCCTATTGATATCTAAAATGTGTGACTATAATTTAATCATTAAAATAGTTACAATGCCAATTCTGTTAGGGGCCTGACTCCACAACAAGCTCTCTCTACTAACCATCTTTGAAGACACTAACTACTCTTAAGGGTAGAAGACTGCCTGGCATCAGTAAGCCCTTCAGAAAAATACTCAGTAGTCTGCAGAGAGTTGGCAAGAAGGTGGTGTGGTTTGGTGGTGCTTTTCTCCATTCCATTCCAAAAAATTTTACCAAAGGACCCTAGAGTTGCAGCCTTACATGTACAGTCAGGATATTCACTACCCCAATATTCTTTCTCAAGCAAGCATTTTCTGTATTTCTTACAAAGTTATGCTATATTAATCATGATTGGAAGTAGAGGAGGCCTGCTTAACACGTGTGACTGTTGTCCATGCCATGGAAAATACTTGAGCAACAGCTGCCACAGCTTGAAATGAACTGAGTTGTGACACACTGACACAGGTAAAAAGGGATTTCACATGTGCGGGGCAGCCTGCTCAAGCCTTGCTTGGTTGTGGAGTAAATCAGTGAGGGACTACTTTTGTAGCATATATTGCTTTCCTCTCTCAAGTAGAAGGTGATTAAAAATGACATAACTTCACAGTTGGTAGAAAATCTGCAGCCAGCTGTTTTGCAAGGCAGAAAGCAGGGAACTAATGCCTATCTCAAGTCAGCAAACTCTCCTGGAGGACTGCTGTGCCACCTCTTAGAGAGGTCATTAAGGAAAAGCAGTCCACATGTGCATAACTGAAAATTCTCTTAATGATGCATCTGAAGATACTATCTCAATAGCTGCTCTGTCCATTTTGTGGGTTTACAATTGCCTTCTTTTAATTTCAAAAGGATGATTCAAATTGCTGTGAGAACACTGTATAAAAGAACATGCTGCTATGCAATTAACTGAGCACAGAAGGAAATACTGAAAAATTACTCTATACAAAAAATTTTTATAAGGGCACAAAACAGAAATGGAATAAAGGAAAATAAATTTGCCTAATCACTGTTTTATAGAAGTGCGGATTGGAAGTAAATGTAGCCAAATTTAGAAATTAGCAAGATTTTTAATTAGCAGCATGCTTCTGTATTGTGTATGCCTATGTACTTTTTGGAAAAAAGCTGACAGCTGACCATTTCCTATGCAAAAGTTACTTTAACGATCACACTTAAAATGTGTTTTCAGATTTTCTGTATTGCAGCTTCTAGCCAAAACTTTCCAGCTTAGACTATGAGTAAAACATCACCAGAGAGAAATCATGAGGGTTTCCTTCGCATGAGCAAATCTCCCTGCTCCAATACGCCATGATTCTTTACCTTCATTCTCAAGCAGCTCAAAAGATTACTGAGAAAAATCGTATCTAATCTTCACTATATTTTTAATCTTGCATTTTGTTGCTTTTATTCACCATGACAAGGGGCTAGATCCAAAAATTTGACTGTGTTTCCCCACTGTAGTGTCACGTCAGATCATCAGCATTTTTTCTACATGTAGAAAAGCTAAGACATACGAGTTCAAAAAAAAATTCAAAGTACTGATTAAGATGTGTTTGTCCTACTAACATAAAAACTGTAGAAAGTGGTGTTGACATTCTGTGTAGGTTACAATATCTTGCTAGTTGCTTTAAATAAACAGAAAGTGGCAAAAGCTCATGAACATTCAATATTGGAAGGTTGGTGTTCAAGATGTATGGTTTTGAAATGTTGCATATCATAGATGGTATATATGTATATTCTTGTGCGTCTGCATGTGTGTACTGTCCATGGGAACAGTGTGTAAGCCCACACTAGGGGATGTGCTCGCCCCTGTTGTCGCCTGCTGTAGCGACATGGTGAAACCCCGGAGGCCACAGCGCCTGGTGCGGGAGCGTCTGCGCCGGCCGGCGGTCCCGACTCATCGCACCGCGGTGACCCCGACGTGCCGGCAGCTCCCGGGCGCGGGGCGGGTCTGCCGCCGGGACCTGCGGGAGGACAGCGGCTCTCGGACATGGCCATTTCAGCGTGGCTGCCCTGCGGGCCCCGTGGTAGCCCCCAGGGCTCTGTGCACCCCCACGGGGACAACACCTGGGACGCAGCGCGGCGTGAAAAGGAAGGGCAAACACACCGACAGCGAGGTTGGCCCCGCCNNNNCCCGCGACCCGCAGGTATGTGGGGGGGGGGGACGCGGGTCTCTCGGGCCCGCCAGGGTCAGCGGCGCTCGGCCCGGCGCGGGGAGTCCCTTTTGTCGGCCGGAGAGCCCAAGTATTAAGTCACTTACCTGTTAAAAGAGTAGTTGCGCTAACGTGAAACAGGTGTCGTGTTAGCTGGAACGTGCTTAAGGAGTGAATCGTAAGGAATAAAGGACGAATTTATCTCACGCAAATCATGAGGAAAGAGAGCCATAGACAGACCCTGCCGTGGTGCTTAGGTGTGGTTTGAGGTAAACGCTTTCCTAAGACAACTAACGCGTTTTCCGGGTAAGACGTACTGTCTGATCACATACTTATTTATACGGAGTCCTCTGCAGATCCCTGTTTCTGTAGGTACTGTCAAATATACTGCTTTCCACTCACGAAAGTTGCTCCTCCGTGATACTTAACTGGATTCTTTCATTCCTATGACTGGATTTGAGCTGTAGTACAAAAAATTTCTGAAGGCTGTGCTCTTACTGAGCGTAAACTTGTAAACAATCCAAAATTTTAATTTTATTTTTACTTTAATTTATTTTGCCTGAGCTGCTTTAGTAATAACGTTTTTTAATAAGCCAGTAGTTATTCTGTGCTAGTGAGTTTGAGACATTTGTGATACAGACTGCCACTGACACATTCATCAGAGGACATATCTAATTCAGAAAAAAAGATGTCTTGCAGTCCATGGTTTGCTGAAATCTCTGATTTTCTTTTTTTTTTTTTGGCATTTAGAAGGAACCACAAAACATGATGAGGTTACACTGTAAGTCTGACTTCCCTTTGGCAGTACATCAGTTTAAATCCACTTAACTTACTTTTTTCCAAAAACTTCTTAAATTAAACAGTGGTACTAAGATATAATTGTTTGCCCCGCTTGTGTTTCCAGGGACATGTAGTTTTAAGAGGGGATTTGTGTACAGATCATTTCAAGATAGAATTTTTACTATGAGAAATGTAATACCTTCTCAATTAATTTATAAAATGAAAATATTTCTAGAACTTTTAGCACTGAGAAGAATCTGAGTCTATGTGCAGTAGGATTACATACAAGCAGGAGAAAAAAAAAGTAAGCCTTTTATAGCACCTGACTAGCCAAAATCCATTCTGAGCAGTTGTAATTTTTATTTAATTCTTCAGTATTTGATATCTGGACTCTAAAACAAGTGTCAAAGTCGTATGTAGCCATGGATTTTTTTTAATGCTTCTTGCACTGGTTTGAGGAGAAAAAAAACAAACAAACCTAGATAGGGAATTATAATTAGCCCAGTATATGATTTAAGTCTCAATTTAAATAAAACTTGCTTCCTAGGGAAGGAGTTTTAAGCCTTTGAAAACAAGAGTGGATTTTCACTGTTGAGGGAGACAAGGTAAATTCTCAAGGCAGCAGACTAGTTCTTGTAGGCAAAAGCATAACAGTATGTAGAAAAATAGAAATCTCCTAAGTATCTTCATAGCTAGGTTGGTTACAAGTGCCTTAGCACCATGATTGTCCTCAGATTTTGGACTTTATGCAAGAATTGGTGGCAGGAGATTTGTGCCTCGTTTTAGATTTCAAAAAGCAAACAGGCTGCTTTAAATGTTTGCAGAACACTCTGCAGTTACAGAAGAGTTTCTAGCCTGCAAATAGAATCAAGATTTTTGCTTTATGTGTTGGCATATTGGGATGTTTGGCCACACAGCAAATAACGGGCTGGTGTTGTCCTGAACTACAGGAGGAAGCTCGCTCTCTGCTTAGCTTTGACAAGCTTCTCTTGTCTTGAAGTTGTGTTTGGTCACAATAATTCCATGAAATGAAGCAAGCTATCTCCTTTATGAGATTTCTTAGAACTCTAAAATCTCATATACAGGAACAACATTTGTATGTGCAAGTTTTATTTTTTTTTAATTTCTTAGTGCAAGAAATGTGTATGAAGGAACTGTAAACAGAGAAAACACAGAGCTGCAAGAAATAAAATAAAATGTATTTATCACTAAAAAAGAAATCCTTGTGTAAATTCTATTTTTTTATCTTAGCTAATGGTTCCTTTTTTGTGTTATTTCCATTTATCTCATCCCATGTGACTATTGCTATGTGTGTCACTATATGTGACTCCTCAGGAAATGGCTAGTTAAGCAGTGCTATTTCTACCTAAAAATCAGTAGGGAGGACAGTCAAGTTCAGAAGTCAGAGCAATAAGAACAAAAAGATACAGCATTCCCTCCCATGATATGAGAAATAACGTCTGGAGGGTGGTAGAGTGACAGGGTATAAATATTCCAAGAATAAAGGAATCTATTCTTGGCAACTCAAAACCCGCAGTAAAAGTGCAGTTCCGTGAAGAATAATAGTGTAGATTTGGTCATTCTTTGAAGGGGTTGGGTCAAGAAGAGAAAAGAATTTGCTTTCCCAGTATAAGTGACGTAGTGTTGGGCTCAGCTCAGAATAGCTGTGGCCATCTGACAGAATATTCTGAGTGGGAAGGGACCCACAAGGATCATCGAGTCCAGCTCTTAAGTGGCACCACTGCCTCCCTGGTGGGAATCAAACCCGGGTCTCCCACACGACAGGTGGGGACACTTACCACAGTACAAAACTGTATTTCAAATCTCTTCTGCATCGTGGTCTTCTCTCCCTTGCTAGTGGTGCTGCACAGCTGGCAGACGAACAGAGAACTTTCCATCAGAGGAAAGATTAGTAGTACGAGGAATGACTTTATTGGAAGGAGGTATGACAAGCTTGAGAATAAGTCAGATGAATTAGTTCTTAAATTTGACATTTCCTTTTAAGAGAGATGTAATGCTATAAGACAGGATAGTGTACTGTTGTACAGTCTTCCTTCTCTGGAGTTTGTCTTTTGCTGCCTCTTTTCAATGTTAGCAGATGTGTTGATATGTATTTTCAAATAATCTAAGCCATTGTCTTTCTAAGCCTATAAACTCTATTAACCCTTTTAAATTTTTATCTTGTAGTACAAGTGTTGTGATTGATTTCTGAGTGTCTCATAATGAGCAAATTAAAGTTCACAAAACCTGCGAGACTTGTGTAAAAAGAGTCAGATGCCTGCTAGTTCTACGTATCCTAGCTGGATTTGATAACCTTGCAGGGATTATTTCTGCAGCATAGCAGAAAGCTTCTCATCATATGTGCTGTTCTGTCTTCATGTATTTTATTCTGGTTATTCAGAAAACAAAGTGCTAACAATTAGTAGGTATTTGTGAAAACTTTGAAAGACATCAAGTCCCTGCTTTGCATAAGAAATACACACTTCAGAAATAATTAAATTTACTAGGAGGTCTTTCAATGTCTGTACAGTAAGATAACTGTTTTCCTTTCTCCCACCCATAAACTAAATTCACATATATGCTGTAACTTCTCTAACATGCAGAGCAAAATCTGTCCTTTCATGTACTACATTTACTGATTTCCCAGATCAGTCTTTTGAATGGACAGTAGAAGATAGATGACTTTTGGAAAGATAGTATATGAGCATATAGCTAGTAAACATTGTTAATACAAATGCAAGTTTCTTTAAAGAAGTCACTGAAATAAAAAAGTAAGTTATTATTATCCGGTAACTAATTTAATGTGTTCAGATTTGATCTGGGACAGTACTGTGCACCCTCCAGTTGTTTCCACAGAGTAGGTTATCAAAATGAGCCCTGACATTCAGTGGAATTGAACCAATACTTCATGTAGCAAAACATAAGAAGCAGTTGTTCTTACAAATAGTACTCACAAATTTTCAAGGTAACCAGATGATAGTTGCGGAGGATAAAAGATGTAAGATTTTTTAAATTGAGTAAATGAGCAGTGAATTATTACTCTGAATGCATTTTAAATCTTCCTTCCACAAGCCAATACATATACATTAGCACTTGAATTAGTAAAAGAGGAAAAAATCAAACTCATAACATTGGAGTCTATTTTCGATATTTGCACTATTTTAAATAGAAACAGCATTGTTGGCTACTAGTAAGATGATTTTTTTCCTTGGCCACATGACTATAACACAAAATGAGTGTTTAGAAATTTGTTATTGAGATTCTGGGGCCATGAAATCTTGTTTTAATAAGCTAGTGTGATTTGGGGGGAGGAGGTAAAGATGTTTCTTCCTGTGACTGTGTACATGCATATAGCTGATTTTAATACATGATAAAATTACTGAGAAAATTTCAATCCA
>WEKX01021021.1:0-19334 GCA_013390025.1 Pitta sordida | reverse complement strand
CTGCCTATCTCCTGCTTTTCCCTCCAGCGCCTCCAATCATCAGCACCCTAAGTTCCAGCTACTCTCTGTGCACCTGAGAAGTTTCTTCTGGGACTGTCTGCTGGAATTTGGCTGAGTTCTGCAGGACTCTTCACATCACAGGACTGTACAATATCTTGAATTTCCCCTTAGGATCATTTACATCACGATTACATGTGGGATATCTCAGGTTTTTCTCTCATAACAATAGGTCTTGCTGTTTAATACTATTGTATCTTGACTTGTGTGTTTATTAAGTAAATAGTTTATATTTTCCATACTTTTCTTTGCTTTTTCCAAACCTGGTGAGGAGGAGGGGTGGGGGGTGTTAGAGGTTGTTTTTTGGGGTTATTTTAACTCAGCCCCCAGTTTGCTTCAAGCCCCCACACCTCTTTTTCTGTCCTGATTTTTAAACTTTCCTACTTTATGTCTATAAACAACTGCATTTAAGAAAAATTTGAGGTAATATAATAACAAGACAAAGGATTTTATGAGGTAATAAAATACTTTCTGCATTAGTATTCCTATGTGCCTAAGCAAAGAAATAGTGATTTGAAAATAAAAATGCAAGTAGGATCACTGTGTGAGGCATGGACAAGGTTCAGATCAGCTCAAAAGGTTTTAAGATATAGTTCCACAATCAGGCATACATTACTATTAAGAATATATGAGTATATAATAATATACTGTCTTACTACTAAGGATAGATGAGATGTTAATAATATGTATATTGCCTCTTTCTATTATATGAAGGATTTTATTTTTTTCATCTTCCCAAGCTGCACGCCAACTGCATCATGATTATTTAGAATATGTGTGTTTTTAAGTGTAAGATTTAAAACCTTTATAAGGTCTGCAGAGGAGGAAAAAACTGTGCTCCTGCTTAATTTCTTTTTTATTTCCCCTGCTCTGCAAAATAATTGGTGTTTAAAATGAAACACTATCACCTTCTATCAAAAGCATAAACATCTGTTCCCAAGACATTCCAAGAGAAAGGCACTAATTTCAGCTGTTTGCCACATTTTCATAATATCTGCCCTCTCAAACTAGAATTTGAGATTTTTATAAAAATGAATAAAAATTACTTCTTTTACAATATAAAAGATACCTGATTTTTCCTCTTGTAATACATGCTATTGAAAAGCTCAGTTTCAAATATGGAACGTTTTCAATCTCAACCTTGAAAAGGAACAGGTGGCGCATAGGCATTTATGGCTCTATATGCATGAGGCTCCAGATTTTCTTATACCTCCCAGTGCTTCAGACTTTTTTCATCCCATTTTAGAGTTCAGAAACCACTCATTTTGCACTTACTACTTTTAATTACTTCCCACCACTTAAAAAAATTCTCTGGTCAAAATCCTTGGTGGTTTTCTGTTTCCCTCCTCAAGAAAAAAATACTTACAGTATTTAACATGCCCTTCAGCATTAGTACTTTTGGAATAAAATACATGCTCCCTTTGTTCGTTATCAAAATCTATTTATATATTTCCATTGGGAAAAGCTGAGACTCATAAAGCAATGAGGAAAAGCATTAATCCATTCATTAGCTGAGTATTTTATCTTTTCCAAGACTATTCACGACAGAAAAAAATTACTTTGCCATTTTTCTCCAACAGCAATATAACCTTAAGAACCAAAACCCACAAACATCTTTTCTGATAGGTCTTTGAACACACAGTCTCTGAAAAAATCTCTAGAAGCAAGCTGCAAAATGCTTTAGTGAAGAAATAGATATATGAGTGTCAAATTAAATACTTGGGGAGTATGATCAAATTCAGACAAACACGCAGAGAAAAAAAATGGCAAAATCCCTGAAATGCAGTGTTAATCTTACCCAAGATGTCTCCAACCCCTCTAGTAGTATTTCTTCTCTTTTTTACTTGCATGTAAAAATAGAAAGATGAAATATGTTTTCCTCATTGTCCTCAGGTATTTCTTCACCTCAGCAACTTAAACAAACCAACTTCCAAGATGAGAATTAAAGTACAACTTGAAATAAACGTCAGTATGCTTCCAATCAATTATAAGGATAAGCAGGTCAGAATTTCTTCTGATACAAACTGATACATAGAGATTTCTATAATTTTTTATGCAGCTAAATTTGTAGCACTGCTTTGGCAAACACAGGAGAAAGAACATAATTTCAGATTTGCTCTTGTTCTTCTTACGTGCCGAAATATTTATACTACACAGATTCTATGTTGGTTCAAATAAAATGTCTCTCTTGAATACAATGTTTTTCAAAGCTTTCAGTGCTGGAATGAATGTGAAGCAGATCTTGAATTAATTTTAACACTGGTTTTGCACTAAAAGAAGTACAGAAGAGTTTAATGAAAAATAAATTAGANTTTCAAAGCTTTCAGTGCTGGAATGAATGTGAAGCAGATCTTGAATTAATTTTAACACTGGTTTTGCACTAAAAGAAGTACAGAAGAGTTTAATGAAAAATAAATTAGATGTTCCAGCTGGAACAAAATTATGTACTGTTCTGTTTAATGTTTCCCTAGAATTAAGAAAAAAATTAACACTTCCACAATGATGAAGAAGGTACTCATCCTTAAAATTCCCACTGATCCCAGAACATAGAAACAAGAATTTTAGACAGTATTTCAAGATTTACAATTTCTCACCCTGTATAAAACTATAAGCACTATAAAAAAACCCTATAGAGTCAGACCAAAGAACCTCACAGCTCAACATTATGTTTGTACAGTTAGAACCTAACTCTGGAAAAGATGACAAGCACAGGAAAAGCATAAATATCCTGCACTATCTTTGCATTTACCAGGACTACAAAAGTACATGTTTCTAACACATGACCTTACCGCATTTTTGCCCGCACACATTCTTAGCACCTAAAAAGTCCCATGAAAAGGAATTTCACACCTCAAGATCAGCTGTATGAAGCTTTCTTTTCTTTTGAATCTATTCACGCTACTTTCCCTTTTTCTCCCTTAGATCTTGCTTGGGGAAAGTCAATGAATCATTTATCACAGGTCACACTCAGTTCATCAGCCACCTGAAAAAATGTCATTGTCCTGGGCCAGCAACTTGCAGATTACTTCTACAGTGGGCTGGTTGTGGTGACCCTGCAGGTCATAACTCAGAGCAGGTAAGATGTGATTAGCAGCATCATTTCTAAATGGATGCTCATTTCTCGGACATATTATTCTTGTGATAAAAACTCTTGAGAATGCTCGTCTTGAAACATTAAAAACCTTAAGCATTAATACATGCCTGGAAGATTTCTACAGAGACTTTTAGAAAAAAATACTTCATCTAGTCTAATTTTATGATAGTATTCACAGTATAGATAAGGCTGGAAAGGACCTCAAAGATCATCTAGTCCAACCTATAGTCCAACTAACTTAGCATCTACATCTAGATCATATCACTCATCACCTCATCCAGCCTTAGAGTATTCACAGTATAGATAAGGCTGGAAAGAACCTCAAAGAAATTATAACTTCCTTCAGGTTGTCAAGCAAAAAACATTACCACATTGTTGAAACCAGGCAGGGATTTAATCCAGAGGCGTTGTCTGAAGCCCCTTCACAGGGTTTTATGAGCCGTGGAGCAGCTGACAGCATGTACACCAGGCAAATGAATAAAGTTTGTGTTGTTGTTTCCTCCTCTCTCTAACTTGAAGAGATAGAGGCTACCTTTGAGTCACATTGCAGGTTTTAATATGAATATCCCACACAGTAAGCATATCAGAGATGCTACAAGGGCAGCTGGGGAAAATTACATGGAAACAAGTGATTACAACTACAGCAGATTGAGCTAAAAAGATCAGGCTTGGTAAAGTGTGAGGAGGAGAAGTGTCAGAACTGAGAGATACTGATGAAAAGAACGGACATAAATACTAACCTAATGCCTTGGACTAGGTATGTACATAGGTATGCATATGAAGGACTGTCAGCAATGGAAGGCATAATTTTCTTATTTTTTTTTTAAAGAAAATATTTTTTTAAAAACACTGTTAATCTTCAAGTAGATTTCCTTACACTTAAACCTGTTTTTATGAGAGAAAACAAAAATACATCACAGTACAATCTGTTTTAAAAGTAAATAATAACCCCCTTTCTTTTAATTTTTATTCTAGGAGCTCAAAGCTATTAATTTGCAACAATTTTGTTTTCTTGCATTGCATTGTACATCACACATTCTACATTACAAAATATGGACAGTTTTACAACCTTCCAATGACTGAACATATTACCTAAAGTTTTAAAAAAGCAAAACTCTATGAAACTAAGTAGTTTCCTAACTCAGCTTGTGCAAAATGTAATTTTAACATTTCCAGAGCAGCAGAGATGGCAATATTAGAAAAAAATTCTACCTTTGTTGATGCCTTGAGATTTTTCTGCATGAATTTAGGCTTCACTATCTTCACAAAACCCCCTCTTAAGTCCCACCATAGGTTTGTCTGATCTACTATAAGTAAATTTATAAAAAGTAACCAAGTAATTTGGGTATTAACTAGGAGGTATGACATCTAAAAATCATCCTCTGTTGAATAAAATCGTAACCAGTTCCCAAGAGGATAAATAATTCACTGAAAATTTACTTGAAATAAATTTTTATGTATGTTGTATGCCCTTCTCAGAATCATTAAAATTTTTTTCTAAGTTTTTATAATATGTATATATCATTTTTAAATGACACCATCATTTCCATATTAAACCACACCCTAGGACAATTTCTTAGCTTGAGCACCAATCTATTCATACATAATACGTGTTACTGAGCTAGATTAGCTATAATTGATCAAACCTCAAGTGTTGATTATTGTGTTGCAGTTCTTTCACAATCCTTTTACATTCACAGTTGTGCATGGCACTCATTTATAAAATGAAGGATTTGAGATTCCGACAATCCCTAGATTTCTCTTCGGCTGCACTGCCGCTTCCGCAGCTGCTCACCGCGTGTGCTTGCAGCCCAAACCCCGTGCCGCTGCTCCCGCCCCCATCCCCTACCCAGCCCCAGTGCTCATGCCCGCAGCGTGCTGGCCCCACCCTGGCCGCGTGCCAGCCCAGCGGCGCTGCACGGCGGGTGTTCAGCTGTGGCAGCAGAATGAGCCAGTCCCACTGGCCGCTGCAGCCAGCCCCACTTTCCTGGGGCAATTTCCTTCCCCACCTGTAGCCATGGAAACAGTAACATGCGCCCTGGGGGGGGGGTCAGACCCCGTCTGCGCTTAGAGTAACAGGGGACAGCGTGACTCCTGGCCCTCCCTGTGGGACCAGGTCGGCACCGCCCCACAGGGAGCTTTGGCACCGCCCCTCGGCACAGCCGAGGCACTGCACGTGTCGGCCTGGGAAACTCGCAAACAGCTGAAGCAACATTGCGAGAAATTTTCGTCACAAATCCCTGGGGTCGTAATGCAGAGGTCGCAATGCAGCAGGGATTTACTGTAGTTTTGCTTCAGACAAGATCATGATCAAGATTAGAATATTTACGAGTTTGTTTCTATTCTTCTTGGAGTGATATAGGGCAGACAACTAGAGAAGAAAGGTGCTTTGGAAGAAAATAAAGTATGCTTTTCAGTGGGAACATGAACTTGTAGTGGATAAACCAAATGAATTCCAACCAGAAACTGAACAAGACAGCTGCTGTCTCCTGATGGAAGCAGAGAGCTGGGAAAAGGGAGATACATTTTTTGTAGGAAAACAACACTGTCAAAAATCTCTTCAGCCTAGCTAGCCCCTTGGTTGATGTGGTGTGGTCAAACACAGTGACAGTCTGAGAAATGGAAGCAGTGTTCTTAGCTGAAAGGTGTATAACTGAAAAGACGTGAATTAAGAAATAGATACGATGATGATGATCAGATGATGATAGCTCTTCCAAGAAGAGATCTAGAAAACACATTTGAATTATACTTCCTATATCTATATAAGTAGTATTTCCTATTTTAATAGCTGAGACCAACAGGGAATGCTTTTAAAAAACTGCCCTTCTTACTGCAGCAGACTCAGTCAGAAACATCCTATCACAGAGTGAGGAAAACTGAAACTGCAGCTTGAAAATCTTGTGAGTTAAATTTAAGAAAATTAGACAGAAATGTTGAGCAGACAAAGACAAAACACACATTTAGCATCAAGCAAAGCTACTTCAAAGTTTTACAAAAGTTGTGTTGCCTTTGCTACAGTTCCTTTCAATGGACATTAAGTCTTCCCTCAACCCGTAACTACCCAAATGGCACTTGAGGTGTCAGTATCAGGAGCAGTCCAGGCTCCATCAATCATACTTCCTCTGAGTGCATCCAAACTTACTCATTCTCACCCACCAAAAGTGAAACATATGACCTCCTTCCTCTTCATGCTATGCATGGAAACATTCCTTTATTTTTTAAGCCTGTTGCATGAGGGCTTGTGCCCTGCCAACCCCAACCCTCAGCAGTACCATCTTCAAAGTCTGCACTTAAAGAGATTCAGGGCACAGACCTGTTGGAGCAGGTCCAGAGGAGGGCCACCAAGATGAGGCTGTAGCATCTCTCCTATGAGGAAAGTGTAAGAGAAATGGGATTGTCCAGCCTGGAGAATGCTTTGGTCTTCTAGTACCTGAAGGGAGCTGACATGAAAGATGGAGAAAAACCTTTTCCAAGTGTATGCAGTAACAGGACAAGGAGGAGTGGCCTTAAACTGAAAGAGTAGGTTTAATTAGGTATTAGGAAGAAATTGCTTACTGCAAGGGTGGTGAGGCATTGGAATATGTTGCCCAGAGAAGTTGTGGATGCTCCACCCCTGCGACTATTCAAGGCTAGGTTGGAAGGGACTCTGAGCAACCAGGTCTAGTGAAAGGTGTCCTCGCCCTCCTGGCAGGAAGGTTGGAAGTAGATGACCTGTAAGGTCCCTTCCACCCATGCGATTCTATGATTCTATGAAATTGGGCTGAGAATCTGATCTGAGGCAGAACACCACCTATTTCTGAGTCATTCCTCAAAACCTAACAAATAACCATTGTCTTGACTCTCTACAATATCTTATTCCTACTTCGCAAGGCATTGACAGGAAAGCTATCACCTTACCAGAAAAATCAAAGTGCATATTAATGTTGCAATGGATGCAAAGATGCTTGGCTAAACCTGAGCATTTAAAAAGAAAAAAAAAACCCCAACAACAAACCCAACAACAAAGAAGTTGAAACTGCAAGCAAATTGTATGTGTTGGAGGAAAGTAATAGAACATTGTTTCCTAAATACTAAGGACTTCCACTCGATATGACAGCTTTGTACATTCTGACATTTTGTCTTAATTGCAGAGGATGACTTAATTCAGCTCCTCACCACCAAGCCCTTTCTTGGTACCAGAGTTACATTATCAGACATAGAGCAAGCTTTCTGCATCAGGCTGTATCTTTCTCTTCCACTCACAATTAAGAAATAGAAATAATTAGTATTGTAGGCATCTTGACTATAAATATTTCAGTCCTGTCTGGATCATGGTAATCTTACAGGTGGCTGAAAAATTGATTCTTACTCACCTTTCACCACTTACCTTGGAAACATCTCAGGGTAAGCTTATTCTTCATCAAATTCCTGGAGTGAATGGAACAAACATTCATCACAGCATGATGCTGACCTGGTAACAAAACCCCTGCAAGATCCCATGCCCGTTAGGGAAACAATCACACAACTTGGTGAGCGTAAAGCAATACTAGCCCCAGCAGTAGGAAATAGGAAAATGTAATTTTCTCTTAAACAGCAAAATCTATGATTTATTTATGGTGACTGTTTGAGGACGGACTTGGAGGATACACAAAAAAGTACATCATTGTGGATAATATGAACACTAATGACTTGCTACCAGGGCTGGGGTTTTATTTTGTGTGTGTAAAAAATCAAAACCAAACAAACTCCTCCTGCTGTTATAATAAGACCTCAGGAGCTGGTGGTATTTACTTAGAACTTGAGTAGTGACCCTAAGTCCCAAATACATGAAAACATGTGAACAGTCGTATATATCTTTCATAACATAGAACCTGTTTATCTTTAATCTTCAGGTTTATTCATATGACGTTCCAGAGTTTATGATTTTGCTTCCTTCTTTTTAAGTTAATCAAGTGAATATATGAAGATTAACACCATATGTAACTTTTTCCTTTGGAGCTAAATAAGAACTATTTGCTTGCTTGGAAGACAAATGACAGTATTTTACCTTTGAGCTACACCTGGATGAAATGGAGATTTTTGTTATGAATTCTGTAAATTTTCAATTGAAGAAACCAACCCTAAAATTATCAAAAAGTTAGTTTACAACTATTACAACTATTTATGTGATTTTAAAAAAAATCATATTGTAGTTATGTCCTGGCAGATTTTTTTTGTTTGTTCTCTTTCAAAATTAGAAACTAAAATAATAGGTGTATAAAATATTTAGAAATTCAACAAGCAAAGGTTAAAAAGGTGTAGAGTAATTTCAATTGTAAGAACTAAAATGTAAATGTTTAAATCAGAAGCCCAAATTTTACAATGTCTCTCAGGTTTCTTTTGGTTTTGGAGCATCATTAAAGCATAGAACACTCCACAGATCTTTTTGTGAATGAAATTTTTATTTACACACTGTATCCAGAAGCAGATACATAAATCCTTATACAATTATTTTTCAAAAAATGTGCAAGAAATTACGATAGTTTTGTTTACAAACCAAAACACATTAAAATCAATGGACTTTGGATAATTCACTCTGTGGCGTGCTTAGTACAAATAGTGCACACCAGGTCTGAAACAGAGAAAAGTGTAAACTACAGCAATCTGGATTGCAGGTATTAACTTCATGGCACTCCATTATCACTATAAAAATTCTTTAACCCAACAGGTGTTCATAAAAAATTCTTTTAGAATTTTTCATTATCTGTAGAATTTAGAACACTTTCCAGATACAATAATCCCAAATTTTTCGTATTATGAACTACCATCTATCCCATTTAACTTAAAAGAACGTCAGTAATTTTTATTCTTTTGTAGTCATAGAAAGATTTTAAGAAATTAAATTGGCAAACATTTTTTTATCCATAACTTAGCTCAGAATTTGAAAGGTCAGTAACAGAGAAATATTTTTCATCAGAATCATTGCCCATATATTGCTGGTATGCTGTTTTAAATTTGTAAATCCAGTATTCACACAGATGAAATGTATCAAAACCAAAAACTCCACAGATTTTACTTATCCCATGAGTCAATATTCACAGAAAGAATATTCATTCTAACAAAATGCGAAGTCAGTTCATCTGACAACAAAGTGTTTAATTAATAATTGCATTTCTGATCCTTTTGACAGAATTACATTTTGATAAAAAGATGGCATTCACTATGTCATCAGCAGGATAAGTGCTATATCCTTCAAACAGATCAAAGAATACACACCACTTTCATTTGTTTATAACACTGGCTTACAAAACAAACAAACAAAAAACCCAACAGAAAAAATTGTGCAAACTTAATATTTCCAAATACAAGGTGTTGTTTCACTTTTCTAATTGGTAAAATAGACAATGTTATCAAACATTTCAGATGCTCAAAAATGGAGTTTTGTTTCAAAATCTCATTTCTAAAAATATTCTTCCACAATTCAATTGCATAAAAAGCGTATCTTTTGAACCCTTAAATTGTTGTGCTGAATAAATAGCCATATTTCTACTCTATAATGATCATAGTCATGATTGACAGCTTTATTCCTCATGTGTCTACTTCCAAAGGTCCCCAAAATATCCTCAATTATTTTCCTTTTATTTGGCAAGGACACTTTGTTCCTCTAATTTTCATGAAGCAGAAGTCAACACAATTTTTGTGGTTATTCAGAGTACTTCTAAATTGATTCATAACTAAATGTTACTGTGGGTTTTTTTGTATTAATCTTTATTATAAGAAATCTTAAGTATCTTTAATGTTTTCAAAATATTTTTTCTGAGTTATTTCTCCTCCCTGGCCAGTTAATTCAGTATGAAAAAATACTGTGAGGCTCTGATTAAAGAAACGTGTAAAAATAAGTATTTGTCTACTTACTACTGATTTAAAGTACTTTGAACTTAGTAGAAATATCACCACCGTATTTTGTTCAGAAGCAAAGTGATATATGGTTCTCACATCCTAATCCTCAACCACTTTTAAGTGTTCCTTTTGTGGCAGCTTTATGGGGAGCTGGGGAAATGACAAAGTTAACTTGACCTGATTACGTTTGCAGCTGAAGAAGGAAGGAGGACGATTCAGAAACTGGATAGCTGAAAAAGAGTTTAAAAATAAATAAATAAATCAACATTTATGAGTGAACAAACTGAAATTTATTAAAAGCATGGGCAAGAATTTTAACATGTGTGTTCTTGCACGTTTTTCAATTCAACAATAAGACCAGGATATTATAGCTTCAAATATTTAAGTTTCAATGCAATGACTGCTAAATTAATGCATGTGGCATAGTATAAACGTATGTTTAATGCATTCAATAGTGGTATTAAATGGAAAGGAAAATATTTAATATACTATAATCTTTCAAAGATTCCACAGAATGCATAGGCCTTCTAGTATGGGGAAAGAATTTTTAAAGTGAAGAAAATGCCAGAGGTTTTCTTCCAAAAGTATGCATCTGAAATCCACAAAAATGATTTTCTTTTTTCTCCCCACAGGCAGAATCAGAACACTGTACCATACAATAGGTTATTGTGCCTTTTTGAATAAAGTTAGCGATCCTGATTCAGGGGAGAGGGGGATGGGGCATGACAGGTGGGGGAGAAGTCAGTAGAAGAAAAAAAAGAAAATAGAATTCACACTTTCATACATATATCTCCATGGCAGAGCCAACAAATTACATGTATAGAGTGCTCTAGATTATTCTATTTTTTAAGTTTAAAACTTTATCAGACTAAAGAAGAAATCCTTATTCTCCCTCCCTTAAAAACAAAGGCAGTATCTACCCTTGATTTTCTTTTTTTAAAAATTTTTTAGTTAAACATTATGGTCAAAAAAATAAATTAAAAAAATATAAATTTTGTCTATCAATTCAGGCAACCCAAGATGTAGTGCCACTGCACCACCTTGCAGCAATACTGTATTCATTTCTAAAGACTCATTTCAGGGGACCAAAAGGCTAGATTAAATAAGGAGAAGAAAATGACCTAAACAAGAAAGCTGTAACAAAGATGACCAACCTTTTTTCTAAGCTGATTTTTACTGATTAGCTACTCCTAACAGTGACAGGGAATACGACATTCTAAAATACAAAACAGGGGGCAGAAGAAGGCAAAGCAAACCTCCATCCCAAGGTAGCTCTGACCCCTTTAACAAATAACTCATAAAAGTGATAAAAATGTGGGAGAAAAAAAACCCCAACAAGCTAAAATGAAACAGGAAAATGCTATAGGTTAACCTTGCATGACAAAAATATTACAGTGTAGAACCTGTACTCCCCACTGAAAGTCTTTTTTTCCCTACAGAAGGTTAGAATAACTGTAAGATTTTCAAATGCCAGAATCTTTGACAGATATCATAAAGATTTACTTAATTGATTCAGTATTTCATATGTCAAACCATATTTCATGAGAATCAACTGAAATATTTTCTGTGGTCACTGTGTATCCAAACGTCTTTTCTCAATACAGTCATACCTCCGGATTTCTGAGATTTGAGTCTTGTGAGGCTTCCGTGAAATATTAAATCCATTAATTTGGGTCAAACATTAATATGACAAATTATTGCCATAAATATGGCAACCTTGCAACATCTCAACATCCAGGGGCTCCTTACAACGTGGGGAGAGTAGGAGGTAGGAGGTTTTTTTTCCTTTTAACTGCAGTGGCAACCACAAGCAGGAGTGCTTTGCCTGAGGCTATGCATATGTGCATATACCCATATGCACTGGCAAGTCCAGGCTGGCTGCAGAGGCCAGAATGGCCTAATGGGACCCACGTGGTGCCATGTGTTACAGTTTAAGACTTTCTCTCTCCTGGCAGGGGCAAGCGGTCAGGCGGGGCCGGCCGCCGTGGCACCGAGCCATCCCATAGAACTATACACTGCCCCACAAATCTTTAAGGATTGTGGAGGCCATGAATATGATAGTGTGAATTACTGAGGTATGACTGTAATTTGAAAGACTATGTGAATAGAGCTTTAGAGATGCATTTTAAGCATCTTCCATACAAAATGTTATCAGTCCTGTTCCCTCCTTCCCAAAGGATATATAAAACAGGGGGAAATGATCCAAAGGACATTAGTGTATTACCGTAATTTCTGAAGTGAAAAAAAAATGCAGAAAAACTGAAAATTATAAAATTTCAAGTAGCTTGAATATAAATAAGAGAGAAATTATCCTATTAGAAGTTTCATTCCATCCCTAAAATGGCTTATAAATTTATGTTTCCACAATAACAATTCCTAGAGTCTTCCTACAAATCCAGGAAATTCCTCTTGCCTGCTTCCCAATACGAGTCAGGAAAAAAACAAGGACAGAAAGAGGGGACCTGGTAAGTGTTCACTTACTTAACTGATGGCATGATTATAGAAGGTAATATCTGAAAACATCCAAATACCGCAATTTCCTTATAGGTACTATACATTGACTTTCGTAGACATTTGTTTAAAAGGCCATTTTTAGATGACAAAAGACTGAGACAAGAAGGCAGCTGAACCAACCTTCTCAAACACAAAAGTGTACAGACAATACAAGGCTTAGGAGGAAGGCGTTTGTTTCCCAAAGATAGGCTGCATAACCATGTTCTTATCACACAGCTCTGTCTATATATTGGGGCATATCTCTATAGAAATTTCTAATTAGCACACTAGGAAAAAGTTTTTAATATAGATGTAAATTCAGCAATTTAGAATACCAATATGTTCTTATACATGATCATTTTTTAAAGAGGTTGTTTTATAAGAAAAAAAATTCCATTCAACAAGTTTCAATTGACTTTTACTTATCGTTGAATACACATGAAATGTGCTTTCAATGCATAAAAATCACAGTGGATAGCAGCAAAGGACTTGGGGGAAATTAAGGAGAATTTGATCATTCACATTGTGATTAATCTGCACATTGATAAAAGATAGCTATTTCACACTTCTAAAAACAAACTTGAGATCATTCTTCCAACAAAACAAAAGCCTCCCCAAATACACAACCCCCCCCAAACAAACATAAATTCAAATGCATTACTTTTCTTTTACACACAAAAATGAAATATTTTTATGGCAGCAAAAGATTTTGATAATAATGAAAGTCTGTAAACTGTAATTCAATCTCTTTTTTGTTGTTGTCGTTCCCAAAGTGCAAGTTGCAAGATTCCCGTAAGCTTTCAGTAGTGCTTTTCCTGTAAATAATCCTTCATTTTGTTTGGCAAAGGCAGTTTTTGAATCAGGTCTATCCTGGTGTACTGACGTATTACAAAACGACACAGGTACTGTAAAGAACGCACCTGCATAAACCGAGATACTGGATTTGTCAGTCTCACTGGGTAAGTTGCAGATCCAGGCAGCCGGGATCTTGAATAGCAGAAAGCTCCATTTTCAGAGTCCCTGATTGAATGTTCAATTAAGTCAACTATAGATGTATGTCCCTCCACATCTGGCTGTTCATAAAAACTAAACCTACCATTTGAGTGTTCAATTCTAGTGTGAAGAGTTTTTCCATGGGATCGAAAACTCAAACTTAAAAGATAACGATCATCAGAACTATCTCGAACAAGAAACGAGCCATCAGGCACATTAGCTAATTTTCCCTCTGCCTCCCAACGTGTAATAGGGCCCCAGTACCATCCTTGCTTAGCAAGTTTTTTCAGTTCTTCTGTAAGACTTGTCACAACCATAGGACCACTGTTCTGTACAGAGTCATAAACTCTTCCAACTCCTGGGGCAGTGTTAGGATCAAAATTCAAATGGCAGCGCATACTTTCAGCCACATGGGCATCTGTGCCATTTAATCCATTGAAGTTCCTTTGGATTTGATTATTCTGCATTGGAGGTAGCAAAGGTGAGAGTGGAGGGACATCGCTGTGATTAACTCTTGGGCTTTGCAACATGACTCCTGTGGTACCAATCAACAAACCATTCACTGTCTGGTCCACAAAGATATCCGGTGCAACGACTACATCCTGATCCACTTGGCTCTCATCTTCATGGAAAGCATTTCCCCCCACTTGAGAAGAAACAGTTGAAACTTCCATGGGTGAGGAACTATCCAGACAGTAACTACGTGATCCTTCCAAAGGATACATTCCCTCATCTAAAGGCACAGTATACTGAATGTAGTCCTGAGGCATTAATCCAATAACTACAGGCACATGTTCATCAATATGAAGATGCAAGTCCCCGTTCTGAGATTCTGTATTTTTTAATGCATTGTTTTGTTCCTGGAACACGTTTTCTGACTGCAAATCATGGAAGTCCTTTCGAACACCATTCAGTGCTGGGCTTGGACTAGAGGAATGAACCAAGGCCTTGACTTTCACTTCCATTTTGATGCAAGTCTCTTCCGAATTTGTAGGTCGAAGGGGCCATGGAGTTGGACTGTAATGGTGATTACGGAGGGAAGTGGATCTCAGAGGTCTTTGAGCTCGCACATCTTTGAAGGTTATTGGAGCAGATGAGGAAGAAAAGGTGTCATCATCTGCAGAGCTTACAGATGGTGTGCTGCCTTTGCCTTTCTGTTTTTGTTTTGCTGAAAGCCTCCTTTTTAACGTACCCATTAAACTTTCACTTTTTGATCTATTTTTGCCTCCTTTTTCATCTTCACTATTGACTTCACAGCTAGCCAAATCTTTACCATAGCAGCTGCCAAACAAGGAGTCGTCTTTTCCAAATTCACTTAACGATGGCTGCTGAACCACTACAAAGTCACTTTCATCTTTACTTTTATTTAAGTTAAAGGACTTGCGAATTGTTTTGAGACTAATTTTCTTCATTATGACAAGTTACCAAATCTGGCTGATCAGCAGTGCTTGTGGTGATATAGCCCTAACACATGCAGAGCAGCTTCTGCTTCATTTATGTGTTTTATCCAGCCTCATTTAACTTCAAGAGCCATTTCCTGGAAACAAATAAAAACCAATTAACTTCACAAAAGAAATATTTCAAAAATTATCTATAAGGGTTTCCCCCTCTCCAAGAAAACCAGAAATGGTTGTACTTAAACAATGGGCATCAAAGGAAAGTAAGAATAGAGCTGACTTAGAAACCAATCAGGCTCAAAAAAATGAATCTGCTATATCTGCCTTGGAAATGTAAACAATTCTTTTTCAGCTTTCAGCATGATATTTTTTGACACATACACATACCTTACATCACACTCATGGGCACATATATTTAATATATGTATATATAATTCAAGAACAGAAACATTCCTCTCTTTCCACAGACTCCTAAAAAGTCTCCAGATAAATAACTACAGAAGATAATACCTCAGAAGATAGTCCATTCAACAGGATTCCCACATATATACCATGATTGGTCCTGAAACATGGTCTTACAAGGTCATACTTTCTCTACGCAAGAAAGTAATATCAATAGGTTACATAATTGTAGGAAAATAGAAATTAATATACGCTTACAGGAAGTTCCCTTCTGAACGTCTATGAAAGAAAATTAGATTTCCAAACTGTTTTAAGCACAGAAGACCAAGTCACAGGCTCTTATTGTTTAGAACTATTAGAACTTTTCTTCCTCAGTACTTCTGCCAAGATCTAGCGGGCAGCTCCTCAAGTGCCAGTCAAGTGGTCCCACCCAGCACCTTTCAGTCATGTACAAATTTGAAATTTCAGCTTTTTTTCATTTGTTCAAGGTTTTGCTGTGTTTTGAGGGGGGCTTGAGGAGTGGGGGTGGTTTGTTTCTTTTTAATGTTAGACCTTGCAAATTAATCACTTCTGCAGAGAGAAGAATGACATGGGAAAGAGAAGAGCAAGAAGTTGCTACTGCCACACAAGTAGGAACTACCACTAGTAGCAGCCATTATTCCATGTACCTCCAAATATCTGGGATGCTAGCAGCACAAACTGCAGCAGCAAGCCCGGCTCCAACCATGGCAAGCTGAATCTTTCAAGAAATCTTCCAACACTGGTGGACTGACAGGAAAGTGAAACAGTCCTTTTGTACACATTTACCACTTTTCTCTCACGGTTATCACAGTACAAGCAACTTAGAAAACAGTGCAATGAGCTAAGGTTTTCAACTAAACAATAAGTTTTTCTTAAATAAGCACTAAAAAACAGCATAAAAGCTTGTTCGCAGAATGATTACCATAATTTGTCCAGCCCAACTTTTGTGGTCCACAAGTACACAAAGGCTAAAGGATCATATTCAAAGCCAACTAAAAGACAGTGTGAGACATGTATAGGTTCTAGAACTTCAAAATGCCCTACAAAATTTTAGAGTAAAGTCCTGCTCCTGGAGGGTTGGACACAGCTCCATAGAAAACGGAAGAACTAAATCTTGATTTACTTGGATTTGTACCCTAGTCCTATCTTCAAATTCCCTACACTATCTGCCTCATCTTGTTTGAAAGACCTGTTCTGACTTTGTCATAACTTCTGGTATCTCACAAGTCCATTTTCAAAAGGATTTGATTTTCGTAATTACCAAACTAAATAGCACTTTCCTTTCTTTCGATGGGGAGAAACTAAAAGGTTTCTCTTGTCTGTAAATGGATTTAACTTCCCACCATGAAAGAACAAGTATTCCCAGCAAACTTGTTCCATAAACAAACAAAAGATTGAGAACCAATTTCTTGCTATAAACAAATAGTAAAACCTTAAAAAACCAGAAATAGTATTTTATCAGATAGTCACTGCTTACTCTCCACTTTTAACATGATGCCCGCTGTACTAGGAGTCATGAAACCCTAAGACAACATATTCCACTTACACAATTTAAAGTCTGATATGAATATAGATATGAGAAGTCTGATATGAGATACTGATATGAATTTTCAAAGGTTAAAACACTACTTTTATTTTCCTACTATATGAAGTTTAACGAGGGAAAGTGCTAGATTCTTCATCTGGAACAGGGTGATCCTGGTTGTGTGTACAGACAAGGGAATGAGAGGCAGTTTCAAATATCAACTCCTAAGGGCACAAGAGTAAGCAACTCCAAAATGTTGGAAGTAAGTAGAAGAGGCAGAAGGCTGGCTTGGCTAAGCAGGAATCTCTTGGAAATAAGGAAAAAAAGGAAGGCGTATGCCCAATGGAAGCAAGGCCAGCTGACATGGGAACAGCTGACAACAGAGATGTTGTTTGCCAATGTAGGGAGAAAATTTGTGCATCCAAAGATGAACTGGAGTTCAAGCTGGCCAGACAGGGGAAGACAATATAGTTTTTTTCAAATATATTAATGCCTAAAGGCAGTGTAGAAATAACATCAGCCTGTCACATAAAGAGGTTGGTCGCTGTCAAGGTTTGGGGTTTTTTCCCCTTGGCAGCGAGGGGGTTAATAGCTTCTGCCTGGGCCTCCGTCGCTGCCATGGAGATCAAGGCCATAAGCAGAAGGAGATAGAGACGCCTCTGTGAATAATATATTTGAGAAACAAACAAAAAAACCTAGTAACAGTTAGATGACTGGACCAGAGCCGGTGAGAAGCTGAGAGCTACGAAGGCACGACTTGGCCGGCCAGAGAAGGGGTAGGAAGGATTCCAGGCATCTCACTGCTGCTTGTGGAATGGACCATAGTGAAGCAGACTATCTGTCTGCAAACCTATGGAATAGAGAGAAACAGCGATGCAGAATCCACCTGAGGCCACGACTGAAGATGGAGAATCATGCTGCAAAAGCTGCAGATTTTTTGGGAGCCCAGAAACATGGAGCCGGAGTTGAGCTCGGCAGAGATCCTTTGGACAGATGTTTTGTGACAGAATTGCATTATAGTAGGATCTGAACTATGTATTTTGGGATGAGCTCATAATGACGCAGTGGAGCTAGTATTTAAAAAACTGCATCTTGTGCTGTGACTATTGGACAACAGAGAATGGAAGAACTGTTGTCCCTGGGTCGAGATTTCACTTGGGAAAGGGTCATGAAAGACTTTTCCTCTCGTGAGAGAGAAAGAGAGAACATTATGGAAGTGCAGAGACATGGTTCCTACCCTAAATCTGGTCAGAAACACCAACAAGCCTGGTTTTACCCCTATTCCTGTTCCACCTTTTTCCCCTAGAGGAAAAAGGGAATATGAGATCTGTTGTAAGAGAAGGAGGAGGAAGGGAGCAGGGGGGGAAGAGGTGCCTTTAAAATTATGCTTCTCACATTAAGCTCTGATATTGTTAGTTAATAAATAAAATCCTTTATATTTCTCACTTGTAGTTTGCCTTGTTTTGTCTGTGATAAGTTTTTTCCCAGTTTTTTCCTCCGGGAGAGGTTGTGGGTGAATCTCTGTCATCCAGCCAGGGTCTAACCACGACAGTCACCTCACAAACACCGACAGAGACAAGACAGAGGTATTTAATGCTTTCCTTGCCTCTGTCTTCAACGGGGATGACGGACCAATGGGGTCTGAGGGCCCTGAACTGAAGGACCATGACAGTGAGAAGTATAAATTCTCAGTCTACCTCGAAATTGTGCAGGATCTGTTGCTCCAGCTGGAACCCTACCCATCTATGGAGCCTGATGGGATTCATCCAAGAATCCTCAAAGAGCTGGGTGATGTCATTGCAAAACCTACCTCAATCAATTTTTAATGATCTTTAGAATCCAGAGAGGTCCCAGCTCAATGGAAGCTGGCAAATGTTGTCCCAGTTTTCAAAAAAGAGGAGCCTGAAAACTACAGGCCTGTCATTCTCACTTTAGTGCCTGGTAAAATCATGGAGAAGAGTATACTGGGAAGTACTGAGAAACACCTGGAGAACAAGTGGAGAACAAGGAACACCTGGAGAGGAACAGAAGGGCCTACCTGTCGACCGGACCCATCCCACAGGGAGGTCTGCTGCTTCCCTGGGGCCCGGGTACGGGATATTGCTGAGAGGTTGCCAAAACTAATTCAACCTTCAGATTATTACCCCCTACTGGTCATCTAGGCTGGTAGTGACAAGATCAACAAGAAGGGATTCAGAGAAATTAGGGAGGAATTTAAGGAACTNTTTTGCTCTGTCCCTGTAATGGCAGGATTGGACCCTGAAAGCAGCAGGAGGATTCTTGCTCTTAATACATGGCTTAAGGGCTGGTGCCACCAGAAAAATATTAGGTTCTATGATCATGGGGTGTCCTTTACCAAATGAGGGTTGACAGACTCTGGAGGGCAAAATTTAACAAATAGGGGCAAAAGGGTTTTGGCCCGAGGGCTGGCAAGACACAGTGACAGGACTCTAAACCAGGTCGGAAGGGGGAAGGTTCACAGGTTATTCTGAGT
>WEKX01021017.1:13229-25286 GCA_013390025.1 Pitta sordida | reverse complement strand
CTGGTGGAAAGATGATCTTCTATCTTCTTTTGTATTCTGTAGTAAAAGAGGTGGACAAACTGTTATAGTATCTAGATGGATATAGGGAAAATAAAATGTTTCACTTTNGGAAGAACATTCCTACCCCTTTTCTGGTCGGCCTGGTGGGCCCTCCATAGCTTTCACCTTCTCCATATAGGCCCTGCTCTGACAATGTACATCTTGTTACTAACTCTTTTCTCCCAAATATGCTTATTCAAAGAGGCATCATTATCTCTCTAATCTTGATTTCCATGGCAGCGATGGGAGGCCAAGGCAAGAGCTGAGCTGTTAACCCCCTTGCTGCCAGAGGAAAAATAACCTAAACCAGGACACCATAGCTAAACTTGAAATTTTGAAAGGATTTTTATATACTAGAATTTTTTTAACCTTAAACAAAATGCTATATTTAAAATTTAGAGTTTTCTTTCTTTTGTCACTGTTCACCAACTCTCAGTACAGTACACTTAGGTCAGTATGGCTCCAATGGTGTGATGGTGAATTGGATATAAAAAAAGATGACTGAAGTTATTATACTGTAGATGCTTGCCCTGCCTTTCTGAAGGATGCTTCTGGCCCATTGTAACATTAGATAGGCAGGATTGTTGGAAAGTAGAACTCAGCCATTACTGACATCTGCCAATACCTAGCTGTCCAAGATGAGATTCATGCTTGTGTAATTTTACATTTTGAGCAATTTTTTGTACTGCTGTTTCTTACTGTTTCCTTTGTTTTCTAATATAAATTGTTCTTACTTGCAAAATCTAATGGTGTCATTTTCCTTGCAAGTGTTATCACACTATTTCCTCTCCCTCCTCTTTTTTTTTCTCTCTTAAAAAGCATTTGGGCATAATGAGTGCCCAGATCCGGGAGTGCCAATCAATGCCCGACGTTTTGGTGACAACTTTCAGCTGGGGAGCTCAATTTCTGTTATATGTGAGGAAGGATTTATTAAAACACAAGGAACTGAAACCATTACTTGTATACTAATGGATGGAAAAGTAATGTGGAGTGGACCTATTCCTAAGTGTGGAGGTACGTATAATATTTCTTTCTGGTTCAGGAGAACGTGATGTAATGTATCTTCACCAAATGAAGCTCAGATTTCTGTTGATGGATAACAAAAAGCTTCTGTAAAACATAGCCCTTAATAGGAGTGTAGTAAGGCATATGAAATTTTATTGGAAAAAAATGGCGTATACATCAGTGATGTTATATAACCTCTATAATGATGAAAGATCATCTAAGAAACTTATTAGGACTGGAATGAGAATATTTTATCCTGATCATACTTTTGTTGGTTTGGGTTTTTTTATTTTTTTTTTTAAATCTATTTTTCATATAGAAGGTTTCCTTCAATATACAGCTATTGACTTCCTACTTCAAACAGATGAAGAATTTAAAATCTTTGGAAGACTCAATAATGTTTTTTGATACAATCAATATTAGATTTGAATCAAGGCACTGATCTCTTTTTGGGCCTTCAGCCATGGTATTTAAAACCGTTTAAGATGTTTTAACTCTTTTGCCGTGCTTGTGTTTCTTCTATCCACAGTGACTCCTAGGAGGGGAAAGATTCCTTTAGCAGTTGATCTGCCTTTTTATAGAAATTAAATACTTCATAAATCACAACCCATAAACCACAGTGTTATGCATATTTCCTTGGAGTTTTTTATCATAATAGATATTAAAATATAATTTTTGCTTTATTAATTGTTTACATCTCAAGGTCTCCTCTCCTAGAGGGGAAAATTAATTCTGTCCTTATAATGATTATACTTAATCAATAATGATATAATCTATGATTTATGTTCTGTGAATTTCTATTTTAAACAAAAGCTTCACTCTTAATTTCACTATGTAACTGATTTCCTGAAAAATTGCATAATTTTAATTCATCAATGTGACTGCTTATAATATCCTTTGCATCAAGCTTACTTTCCATGATAAATAATTAGTGTTTCATAGATATAAGATAGGTCAGTTTCACTAGAAATGATTAGTATAACTTATGTTTCTGCTTTATTATAAGGTTCATGGAGCTGTACAAACTCTTAGTAAATATAAAGTTGCATTTTCTCTAGAAATAATTTGATTTTAGTGTCAGTCCACACACAAGATAATCTGATCCATAGGTAGTTTCAGACTCAGAAAGGAGCATATACTATAATCTAAAGGTTTAGACAAGGATATACAATAATACCATGCTATTTCACTCTTCGAATTTTGTTACTTCCATCTAATGCTTTTTTTTTTTAATATGCAAAACAGGTTTGTCTCTTCCTTGCTATTTCATGGTATTTTGGCAGGACACATGATTAGCATGAGCACTGTAAAGAACAAACTTCCTCAACTCATGCCTTGGTCTTAGATGGATTCTAGGATATGTCTGCTGGTCCTGGCTAGGGGGGTGGTGGCTGCTGGCAGTCCTAGACACAAAGTTCCATTGGCTGTGACTAGTCCCTGTGGGACATGCTTCTATATATATAAAACTTATTTGACGCTTTTCACATTTCACGGGGGAATCTAGGAACTGAATCCCTGTAATATTTGAGGTATAGTCAGCCCTTGAATATTACAGTACTCCATCCGCACTGATAGACAGCTCATTAATATGCAAATTTTCCCCCATAGCCCTGCCCCCCACTCTGGTGAGGCTACGGGGCATTTCCGAAGCTTCTCACACCATGTGAGCAGTGAGGGGAGTGAAGGGGGTCTTCTCTGCCCCATCCATGCCTAGGGAGTCCCCAGGAATCATGACGAAGGGGTCTCTGAGTCCGCACTGCCCCCACAGCGAGTTCCAGGCTTCAGCTGCCGCTGCTGCAGCACCTGCAGCAGGCAGACGAGGCACCATGGGTCTCTATGTACTTCTGAGCCCTCCCCAGCTTGTTCCATTACGTGGGACACACATGGCTGGCTTGCCAGCACTGGTGACACTACCACTGTTGTCCCGCTCACGTTTCAGCGCCGAGTGCCTCCAGATTAAAAAAAAAAAAAAAAAGTCAAACCTGGGATTTTTTTTTACTACAGGACATGTTTATGTAAATATCTCCTTTGGGATGTGGGGGGTGGCAAGAGGAGGAGAGGAACAGGGAGAAAGAAGCCTCAAATTGAGCAGGCAGGGGCAGCAGTCGGAGCTGTGGAGGAGTGGGCAGGGAGAGGCGGGTGTGCAGGAGCCACGCTTGGGACCCTGGGAAGGATTCTTCATGAGTGCTACATGGAGCATCTACTGTGTGGGGCAAGCAGCACTGCTTCATCCACAACCGTGGAGGGCTCCCTCCCTCCTCCAGTCGGCTTGAGGCTGTCATGGGACCACAAGGGATCATGCCAAGCTGTGCAGGACTGGTGAACCAGGCTCAGGCTGGCACAGCCCCTGACAGATGTGCTGGGACCTAGCTCTGGTCCTGGAGGTGGGGGGATGGAGGCAATACTGCAATACTTCCCCTTGAAGCTGCCACCTCGCTTTTACGTGCAGTGCTGCAACACATACTTTTAAAGTGGAGTTTCAAAGGCTGTACTTCCCACTGAGGCTCACACCAGTGTCAAAGGAACACTCTGAGAGCCGAGGCTGGCTACAGAAAAGCCCAACCACATTGGCAAGGCAATGGTTGTGATGCAGCGGTCTGTCCACTGGCAGCACCAGCCCCAGCCCTGTTCCCAGTAGAGTTGTGGGGTCCTGGAGCCTGGAAGCTTTAACTGGGGAGAGAGGGGCTGGAAGGACCTTGCTCAGTCAGGGTGCTCTCAGCAGCAGTGTTACTATGGCAATGTGACTAAGCAACAAAGCGGCCCGCAGCTTGTGGATTCCCCTGTTAATCAGGGTACTTGTCTTAGTTAACATATATTAAGAAAACGCAAGAAAGGTATGTACAGTTTGTATACTGTAACTCAGTAGTTGCATGGTGGAGAAACAGTGCACAGAGGAAATTTAAGAGGAAAAAACCACTTACAAGCAGTGATGCCTTTGTCCCCCTGGGGACTGGGCAGGCAGAATGGGGGCTATCTCTGCTGCATTCCCTGCAGCCAGCTCTGTGGCTGCCCATGGGTGGAGGGCTGCATGAGTGGAGCGCTCGCTCCGTGCTGCAAGCATCGCAGCACAGGGTGGATGACCTGGGCATAGCACAGCCTCTCCGTCCAGAGCAGGGCAGGCTGTGTGAGCAGAGCGCTTTCTATCCACTACGGATGTCTGTCATGGTCCAGCCAGCTATAGGGGTATATTGTCCAAATTTCTGATAACAAGGTTGAGACAGTATTCTTGCGGATTCTCTGCAACGCCACAACACAAGGCGTGCAGCATGGGCAGAGCAGTGCACCAGCAGTTTGTGTGGCAAATTTGAATATTCGTGAGTGTCAGTTTGCACAGGTGCAGTTGCGAATGACTCACAAAACAGACTTCCTCAATCACGGGACAATTATACTGCAAAGAGGTGAATCCGCAAATAAGGAGCCATAAAGTAGAGAAGGTTGACTGTATTACTATGTTTGTATTAGATGTTTTTATCAGCTATAGAATTAGATATATTTTTCAAATTCAAGAAAAAATGTTAAGACAATGAAAATATTTTCAAACTAATAATGTAATTTTTCTCTTAGAGAGTTCAGAATTTTTACTGATTGTGTACACATTTGCCTGTACTACATGGTTGTTTCATGCCAGCTATACAGTCACCTCATAATTCCATTGTCATAAAGTCAGGATATAATCTCCCCATACTGACTTGGAGACTGTGACTGCCATGTAGTTTTCCTTCCACTGCAGAAATGTCAGCAATTCAAATACATAGGAGAGAGTTATTATTTAGTAATAAATGTGATGAGGATGGACAGGTTCAACATATTCATCTTTAAGGGCAATCCTGACTCTGATGGGCTTCCTCCCAGTCCTGCCCACAGCCCTATTTCAGCTCGATCCCAGTCTCATCAATGCTTCAGAAATGCTGGTCACCATCCCTGTTCTCTGCTAATCAAAACATGCCCATGTGGCTTCCCAGTTTGAATTCAGACCTAACCCATCAAATTTCATTCATCTGATGGTCACTTGATTGTCACAAGACCCTTTTCATGTAACCAATCCAGTTCTGTTCACCTTGCTCAGGCGGATTTGGATTTATCTGTGAAGGCACTAACTCAGTGTATGTGTGCACGTGGTCATTCTTCTGGCTTTCTTCACTAGCAGTGCAGTCCTGATTTTGCTGCTTTCTGATGATTTTGAATTTGGGGTTCCTGTCCTTGTGCCTTTCATCCTTCTTGTGTGAGGCTTATATGAGGATTGTCCCATAACATCTTATAATGTTTTGCTGTTGTACCTGTGCTGAAGCTCTAACCTTGGTCTTCCTGCATAACTCCTGTAATGCTTAATATCTTGCAGTTCTGTAGCATTGGTGAGAAAAACTCATCTAAAACTATGAATTTACAAGAGGTTCAGTGATTAGCCTGTCATCCTCAAAGCTTTTTTCATACTGATAAATAGAAATTTCCTGTTTCAACCCACGTACCTTATTATAAAAAGAAATAAATACAAATGACTGTGAGAATGCTTAGATAAGTCTAAGACTGGCTTTTGGTATTTGGCATATACCTGTGTTTGACAAAGATATTCTGGTTGATTACAACCTGTAGTTATGGTATATTTCTAGTAGACATTGGGAATTAATCTGTCAAGTAACCATCAAACATAGGTGGAAATAATAACAGGGGATGAAAATCAATGTATAAAAGGTCAGGGAAACAATCCTTTGGCAAGATGAGTTTTATTTTCTAAAAAGCAAGGCTCTTTAAAGCCAAATAACCCAACTATTCTGAAGAGAAGGACTCCTGGGTCTAGGAAATGAGGCTGTGATGGTCAAAGTCAAATGAAAAAATCCATTGAATCTTGCACTGCAAGCATCAGGAAGAACCATATCCAGGGGATAGATAAGAAATATTTTCTTTAAGGAAGACCCAAAACAGCAGAAAAACGCTTTATTATTGTGAGATCCTAAATACAAAGTGAAATTATTCCAAATTTAAACAATTATATAGTGTGCATTATTTTTATTGTACTATTCATAGGAGTATTTTTGTAATTTTTTTTCTGTATGCCAACTATAATCTTCAGCAGTGTCATGAAAATTTGGTGGGAATATGGAACTTTGTGCAAGTTTAACAATAATGTATTCTAGCAGGGATAGTATGCTGGTTCAGAATAAGACAGTCTGGTATTCCTCTTCCTGATATATTTTGTAGTTTATATGTTCCATATACTTTATGAATATGTATAAGTGGCTATATACAATAAACCCTACAGATTTTGAAGATGCTGGAGAGTTAACCTTTCGGTTGTTGAGGTGAATATATGTTTAAATACTTGATTGTTTGACTGTACTCTTTGGTGGTGGTAGTATGAAAAAAAGACTTAAAGGTAAAAGGTGAGAAGCCCCAGTTTAAAAAGATGAGTGATGAAAACAAGAAATCTAAATCTTCATATTTAGAAGTGTTTACAACATATTGAATTCTGACGGCTGCATAGCTTTTAGAATCCTTTTTTATCTTCCTACACTGTAGGGAAAATATGGGTTGTTATGTCCTTAAAACTAAAAAGTACTTATTTTCAACTGTTCATCATTTAAATATATGAGCTTGTGTATTGGGTCTCTCTGAGCCCACAGCAGTCTTTGCAATGCTGTGCTTTGGAAGGGTGTTGATAACACACACGTGTTTTGGCAACAGCTGGGCACACTGCCCCTTCCCCCTAACTGAGGATGAGATTCTGGGAGGGCACATGAGCAGGCCAGCTGACCCAGACTGACCAAAGGGATATTCCATACCATATGACATTGGTTCAGATATAAAAGCTGAGGAAGGGAGCAAGGACGGGAGGCATTCATTGTTCTGGATGACTGCTTCCCTAGACGTGTAGGGGCCCTACTTCCCTGGATCTGGATACTTCTGCGGATGGGGAAGTAGAGATTAGTTCTTTTGCTTTGCTTCTGCGCGGGCTTTTGCTTTGCTTTATTTGTGCTCCTATTAAACTGCCTTATTCCAAACCACCCTTTGTATATCATCTTACTATCAGGACTGAGTGACCATTTGGGCCTCAGGCATCCAGCTAGGGTAAAACCCGTTACAGTTTGGTAAACTCCTGAGAAAAATGAAGATTAGACAAATGTATGACAATTCATGGTCTTCAATTCGAAGTTGTGTTAAAGAGAAAAATATCTATTGTTGTAGTGGAGAAGTACAGAATAATATAGACAATGGTATGTACTGTTGCAGTAACAATATGGAGGACTCTCACAAGGGCAGAGCAAAGAGGAAAAGTCATCTCCTGCTGATAACACTTCTTTTGGCACTGTCCAGGATACATTTGGCTTTCTAGACTGCAAGTGCACATTGTTGGCTCATGTCATCTACCTATATTCAGAAGTCCCTCTCTGCAGGACTGTTTTCTGTGGAAGTTAATATTAAGTGTTTTCATAAAAGGCCGATTTTTTTCCCTTATGTTTAGAAATTAAAGAAGTTTATTAGTCCTTTTCTAAGATACTTTATTCAACAATAAAAGAACACCTCAAGCAAAAAATGAAAAACTTTGCCTACATATAGGTGCTTGTGATGTAAATAAATATGTGTATCTATCTAGTGAGTCTGGCAAAGAAACAGAGCAAGCTCATCTTTCCCTTTACATAAGGAAACGGGGGGAAAAGATTCCAGCTTGATTATATTAACTCTATGAAATTTGAGCATTGTGAAATCCAGAGTAATTTCGTGATTTGTTTCAGAAAAGTGTCACAAACTTAAAGAAAAACAAACATGTTCAAAACCAAACAAATAAACAAAACAAATCTGTAAAATTTTCCTTTAGAAAAAGATTTGTTCCCTCTGGGTTAAGATCCTGAGGACCTCAACAAATCTAATTTGAGCTGAATCACATCCTTGGTTAGCAATTAAGCAAAGAATAAAAATAAACCTGTGATAACAATAAACTTGTCATGCATTCATAGTTCTAGAATCTAATGTGTTTACTCTAATATTCATGAAAACCAACAAAGTATTTAAGAATAGAAACATAGAATGATTAGTGTTGAAACAGACTTTAAAGATCGTCTAGTTCCCACATAAAGTCTCTTAAGGTATTGGAAGGCCACAATGAGATTTGCCTGAAACCTTCTCTTCTCCAAAATAAAGAACCTCAGCTCTCAGCCTGCCTTCATAGGAGACGTGCTCTATCCCTCTCACATCTACATGACCCTCCTTTGGACCAGCTCTAACAGGTTCACTTCTGTGCTGGGGGCACATGAAAGACCTGGACCCAGATCTGAACTGAGCATTCAGAGATCATATTTCATGACAACAGAGGGCTAGAATCTCCTTCCTGGACCAGCTCCTTTGACGCAGCCCAGGATGTGGTTGGCTTTCTGGCCTTTGAACACACACTGTTCACTCATGTCCAGCCTCTCATCCACGAGAACCCTCAAGGCATCCACAGGGCTGGTCTCAATGACTTCTTCTCCCAGTCTGTACTTATATCTGGGATTGCCCTAACCCAAGTGCAGCACCTTGCACTTGGACTTCTTGAACTTTGTGAGCTTCTTATGGGCCACTTCTCAAGTTTGTCCAGGTCTCCCTGGATGGCATCACGTCCTTCTGTTGTGTCAACTTCACAGCTCGGTTTTGTGGTGTCTGCAACCTTGTCTGAGATCTCACTGCCTATCTCATGATAAAGATATTAAAGAGTCCCTAGATTGAGCCCTGAGAAACATCATTCCTTATCATCCTTTTAACTGAAGAAATAACATTACCCCAGCATCTGTAAGTTGCCATGAGGCCTACCTGGTTATTATGTTTGATGAAGTTCACATATATGTACACATGCACATATATATTTATATAGACTGAAGTTAATTTTTTAATCTAGATATATAGATATTTTAAATTGCTAGTAGAATATTATGATTTGTTACCTATTTAAAAAAATGTTAATACTTCTAGCAATGGTATTACTGCATTTCTTAGATAACATAATTCTGTGAATTAATTTCTTTAGGGAATATCAATTTATTACCGAAAACAAATTAAAAAAAGCATGCCAAGTACCTCTACCATCTTTTCCTCACCCATCCATACCACAGAGGAGACACATGCACCTGACTTTCATATGCAAGTAGATCCATCAGATGAAATGGGGTTGCATTCAAGCATGAAATTAAAAACCCACACAGAGCTTTGCAAGACTAAAGCCTAAAAGATCTCTCCTTCAGCAGTATTGATTTTATAGTACTGATTCTACCCACCTGTGAGATTATACCATCTTTTGGATAGACGAACACTATCCATAGCCAAAATCAACTTCAGTCAAACCTAATTGTTACTTCTGAGAATATCTATTCTCTCTTTAATTGCCTAGACAATGATGCACTAATGGAACGTTCCCTCATTCTGTATCAGATTTTCTTCAACTATTTGTTAACTCAGTTGGTTAGAGTATGGTGCTAATAATGGCAAGGTCATGTATTCAATCGTTGTATGGGCTGTTCACTTAAGAGTTGGAATCAAGGATCCTTGTGTGTCCCTTCCAACTGAGAATATTTTGTGATTCTGGTCTAGTGGAAGATGTCCCTGCCCATGTCAGGTCAATTTAAGAAATGCTTTTTATCTTTGTAATACTTACAGTTGTGGAAGTTATTAATGTAATTAATTTGCCATAAAATCACTGAAATACTTTAATTATGATTAGCAACAACTTCAGTTTCAATGATGTTTCAATACATTTTTCCTAGATTATATTTTCTCACTTTCTTTAGGAGAAAAACTATGTCATGTCCAGTAATTCTGCTTGCAGAAGTATATATTACAGTACTTATATATATTTTCTAAGTGCTTAAAAAATATCAAGTAATCTTGTAAGAATGGTAAGTATGTCTTTTTTCAGGAATGAGGAATACGAGCTGCCAACATGACAAGCAAAATGTATGTGGTATGACAGTGGATTCATATCAAAGTTAAAACAACACTTTACTTCTTTCTAACTTTATACTCAAGTAAAACTTATAAATCAAAAATAATGACATATTATAGAAACTATGTTTTGGTTTATGTTCTTTATTCCAGGACAATGGAATGTACCTGTAATAATACAGTAGAAAAAAAATCTTTGTCAGAATTATTGAACAGTTAATCTTATCTTTTTAAGGTCTTAATTGAGTTATCTGAATCTAATTTTTAAAACCATAGAATATGTCAGTTTTGAAGCATTTTTACATCTTCTTGCAAATGGATTTTAAAAATTTGTTTACATATTATAGTTGTCCTATATTGAAAGTGATAATTATGAATTACATATAATAAATCCATGTTATTTAGCTTTCTCTTTCTTTCATTTTTAGCTCCATGTGGTGGACATTTTTCATCTCCCAGTGGAGTAATCCTCTCTCCAGGCTGGCCAGGGTATTATAAAGATTCCTTGAATTGTGAGTGGGTGATAGAAGCTGAACCAGGACACTCTATCAAAATTACATTTGAAAGGTCTTTGCTAATGTTTTTCTTATTTAATATTTTTAAATTTTTACCCAGAAGCAGGAGTTACTAGCTTTGACATAACAGTAATTTGCACTGTCACTAAAATTCTGTTATCAGGTAGGACTTTCCAAAACTCCTTCAGAGCATAAATTTTACCTTCAGTGAAATTTCTACTCTGATGTGCTGAAAAGCTTTTCAAATTTCTACTCTCTTGCACATATTTAAGCCTGTCTGGCCCAGGTAAATTTTTTTCTGTTTTTATAGATTAATTTGTTTCACTTGCTCATAATCCTATTACTATGATGAATTATAATTAAGAAGTTCCTTTTTTCTCTCTCAAAATCGTGAAATCTTCAACTCTGAAAATCTGAATCAACTGTAAAAATTGAATTGAATGTATTAATACTTTTATCCGTTCTGAATATTTAACTATCAAATCAACTAAACTGCTTTTGTGAAAGGACTCTAAACTCTCAGGATGGAGTTACCCTAAATCACTGCAACATTTCACTTTTCCTACATTGTTGTCTGTTACCAAGGTCCCTTCCTGATTCTAAGGTTTGAAATGTGCAGAGAACCTTTCATTTCTCATGGTAGCAAGGTGTTGGCATTTAATTTAAGCTCTTTATTAGAAAGCAAAACAAAAACTGTAAGAAAAGAATGCTATTCTACGTATTTTCAATTATGTTTTATATTATTTTGACTTAAATATTAATAAAATCATATAACAATTCGGGGACAAAGTGCCTTTGGTGATCAAAGTTATAGTGCACAAATGTCATGCAAGTACTTTTCAGCTGGTATTTATGCAGTATATTTTGACTAATCCTGGTCACACTTAACTTAAAAGATATTTCTTCATTTTAATGCAATTCAAAAGTTGTTTTTAGCAGGATATGAAATCCATATTCTCTTAGTAAAATTTCTTATAGTGATAAGTTTTTTTATAACTTCTTTTCCAGTATTACTGCTTACACTGTAATTAAGTGATCATGAAACATTATATACAATCAAAGGACAAGTAATATGGGCATTTCAAATGAAAGTTAGTCTTCCAAAATCAGTATTGCTGTATATCACTTCCTTATGCAGAAGTGAATGAAACTCATATTAGTTCAAAATTAAGAGAAAATTATTCTTGTCTTGTAAATCAAAATTATGCATATAACAAAAATATTTTACATTACGTTAAGATTTGAAAAGAAAGTGATAATTTCAAATAGTTTATTTTTAATTTAACAATTCATTTAGAGTACATATTTGATGTGAACAGTAATTTAAAATGTAAAGCATTTGCCTTCGTATTTGCAAAATGTTATCCTAGCTGCTTTGTCTTCCTTTACACCTGAGTTTTACTAAATATGACATTTTCTTCCATATCCTTTTTGTTTGTAACACATTAATGCCTTGTCATAAAATTGCACAATATCTATTACTCTTGTAAGTAGGAGCAATAAGAATAAGATGTGGTCTCTTTGGATCAGAGAGATTGCTTCTAGCCTCTTTATGACATCTTTTTCCATTGCTGCTCATTGCTGACACTCTTGA
>WEKX01021015.1:23720-40511 GCA_013390025.1 Pitta sordida | reverse complement strand
GTGGTTGTGCCTGTTACCCATTGTCCTGCTAGCAAACCTCCCTGAGAAGAGCCTGGCCACATCTCCACCATTTCCTTCCCTTCCTATTGTGGGTTAAGCCCAGGCAGGAGGCCCTGTACAGCTGCTCACACACTGTCCCCTCAGCAGGATGTGGGAAAGATCAGAGGGGTAAAAGAGAGAAAACTCTTGGGTTGAAATCGAGACAGTTTAACAGACAGAAAACAAGCTGCTTGAACAAGCCAAAGAAAACAAAGAATCCATTCCCTACTTCTCCCTTGGCAGGCAGGTGTTCATTCAGCCACTTGCAGGGAAGCCAGACTTCCTTATGTAGTTACTTTGGAAGACAAAGTCTGTAGCTAAAAATGTCCCACTATGCTTTTTGTTTCCATGAGTTTTATTTCTCAGAATGATGTGTTACAGTGTGGAATAATCCTTTGCTCAGTTGACATCTGATCTGCTGCTGTGTCCCATCCCACCTTATTTCCCATCCCCAGCTGACTCACTGGTGAGGCAGGGAGAGAAACAGCAAAGGCCTCTGAGCACTGTTATGCTGCATGTTCACGTGGGTCACATCCCATGCAAGGGGGGAGTCAGTGAATGGGCTGTACCTGGGGTTAGACAGCTGAGGTCGTCTTGTGTCAGGGTGCCTCAGTGGAGGGGAGGGGAGAGAGAAAAGACAGTTTCAGGTCAAAGGGAGCTACAACAAATGTCTGCATGGTGTTGCCCAAATGCCTTTTACGCACTGTCAAGATTAGGGAACTGACCACCTCTCCAGGACAGCTGTTCTAATACTTGACTACTCCCTCAGTAAATAAATGCTTCCTAAATCTCCTCTGGTGCAGCCTTGAACCAGATGACTCATCTCTCTATACAAAGGAGAACTTCTCTCTCTGCTTCCCCTCCTCAGGGACCTGAGAGAAGGATGAGGAAGCCTCTCAGCCTCCTTTTCTATAAACTACACAAATCTTCTGAAGTCTTTGTGCCATGGGGAACCAGCATCTCCCAAAATGCTGGAGCAGCCAGAGGTGTCCCAGGGAACCACAGCTCTCCCTGAACCAGCATCCACCTGCTTCTTTTCCCAGCTTCAAGCTTCCACTCTCAGTGGGCTCATTTACCCTCTCGCTTTCTCCCACCCCTATCCAGATGATCCCCACTACAAAGGACAATGCTCAAGTACCCAGGAAAAGAGAGGAGTGGTAAGGGATTCAGACAGTTGGTGAAGGGACAGTGTGAACAGCTACTACAGAGTGAGCAGTGCTCCCAAAAACAGTTGTGGCAGTTAGGATAGTGACACTGTTAGGGCTCATAGGTGTTCCCATTCTGTCTTTATCAGGAGAATTTTGGGTTCCTGCAGAGTAGGAGGACACAGGGAAGACAGTGTCCAAGCTCTGCTGAGCAGCCACAATAGCCTGGTACTTGCTGAGTCCTGGGCTGCCTTTGCTGCTAGGGAAGTCTGGGAGAGCTTTGACAGGAAGAGGCAGGTGGAGAAGTGTCATCACTGGGGTGCAAGTAAGGTGCTGGAGAAGAGTGGAGAGAGCATATTTACCCTGCAGTGCCCAGTCCAAGAAGAGCTGGGACCCTGAGGGTCTCATCTGGGAGGAATAGCTCAGCAGCAGCAAGGGCCAGTCAGGCGAGGGAAGGACAATATGCCACCCTCCAGGGTCAGCTCCAAAGTCCCAGCAGCACCCTGCAAAACTTCTTCCAAGAAAGGTCATGAGTGGCCCCACAGAGCTTTTTCTGCCAAACAAACACTGTGTTCTTCCACCCTGCAGGATGAGAGAGACCTGAGAGTGCACCAACAGCTTCTATTTCTGCTTTTCCNGAGCAGGTTCCTCACACCCTGTGTTGGCAAAGTTAGAGGGATACATCTCCCAGTGGTGCAAACCTTCCCATTTCTCAGAGAAATCAGAAAAAGCTTCACATCTGACAGGAAAAATTAGGGAAAGAATTGTGCCTCCTTCCTCATAAGCCTTGGTTTGTGCTACTAGCTCTATTCCTCTGCCCATCTGTGTCAGCTGAATTCAAAGATAAGTATATTTTGCCCTCCCACTAGTCCAGTGTTATCAAAAAGCCACACTGATGTTGTCCTTTACCTTTGATGAATCTTTGAGTCCTCAGAATTTTTTCAGGGACAGGTCAGTGGTTTCTTCACCATCTTGGAATGACCATAGCATGTTCTTTCAGCAGCAGTTACTGTCTGGGAGACTTTGGATCAAGAACCCAGGGAACTGATTGTGAGAGAGAGAGATGGAGTCACATTCCAGTGCAAAATGAGGAGGGGCAATATTTGGAATTCCTACATGTATTGGTACCATCAGTGCCCACATTGCACTCTGAAATGGATTTACAGTGAGGGTGATATCTATGGAGAAGGTTTCAAAGAACGCTTTAAGGGATCAGGTGAGAGCTACAGTTTCACTCTGAATATCCTGACAGCAAAGCCAGGGGATGCAGCAACGTATTACTGTGGAGCAAGAATCACCCTGGAGCAGCTGTGCAGCTGAGTGGAACAAAAAGTGACTGATGGGGAGGACAGATCTCTCAGCATTTCTCTCTGGCAGCTGCTCACTGGGGGCTGTTGTCAGGCAGTGACAGGTGCAGGAAAGAGATCTCTGCCTCAGTGGCAGGAAAAAGCAGTGGAGGGAAGTGTGGTAGAAGGGCTGGTGCCATTTATGAGGCACAAGGATCTGTTCTGGGAACTTCAGAGGCTGCTTGGTGAAGTGCAGTCTTAGTGCACTTTGTTTGGACTCCTCTCCATCATGGGCTCATTTTTCCTCTGTGGATTGTCTAGAGAGCCATGGAATCATGGAGATGTGTTGCAGTAGTTTTCAGAGTGATGTAGTGAATGGAGCCAGACTGTTTAAGAAAGATGGATCAGCATGAATGACATTGCTTGGAATGGCTGCTACAGTTCACCCGATGAGGAAGAAGTAGAGAAGGTGTGGCGGGTTGACCTTGTCTGTCCATCAGGTGCCCACCAAGACATTCTCTTAGTTCCACTCCTCAAGGAAAAGAGGAAAAATTGCAATGAAAGGCTTGTGGTCAAGATAAGGACAGGGAGATGTCCTAACAATTCTCATCTTGGGCAGAGATGGACTTGGGGGAATGAATTTATTTTATTGCCAATCATATCAGGGTGGGATAACGAGAAATATGAACAAATCTAAAAACATCTCCTTCCCCCAGTCATTGCAGAGAGATGGGGAATGGGTCTTGTAGTCAGTTTATAACAGTTTTTCTTTGCTACTTCCTCCTTCTACTTCTTCCTTCTCATTCTCTTTCCCTGCCACAGTGTGGAGTTCAACCCATGGAAGACATTTTTCCAGGAACTTCTCCAACTTGGGTTCTTACCACTGACTGGATTTTTTTGAAAACTTCCCCATTGTGGTTCCTTTGCACAGGGTGCAGTCCTTCAGGAACAGACTGCTGCACTGTGGGTCCCCTGCAGGGCACAGATTCTGCCAGGAAACCGCCTCTGGCATGGGAACCTCATTCCATCAGACCGTTGTTCCTTCCAGGAACCTGCTCCAGTGTGAGCCCTCCATGGAGTCATAGATCTCTTCAGGACATATCCAGTAGCTGTCGTTCTCCACTGTCTAAAGAGTCAATATTTGCTCTACCATCAGTCAATATCAGCTGAGAGGGTGTAAGAGTCCATAAGAATACTGTCTCAACCTTGTCATCAGAAATTTGGACAATATACCCCTAAAAACTGAGGTTAAGGTCTTGACAAAGTTTGGCCTGCCAGTGATGCTCTGGGGCTAAGGCTGGACTGTGAAAACCAGGGTGTTAATAACACCAAGAAGGGACTGTAGAACAAGATATGCAGTGGCCTTCTTCCCCAGCCTCCAGAGACTGTGGGGTACAGGATGTTGTGGCCATCTCGACAGAACAACATAAGCATACAGCCCTGTCCTTGCAACACGAAAACACACTTCCTGGCAAAAGGCCACTCGAACTGACCTTGCCTTGGACGCTGTTTGGACACTTCTCTGCCTGACGTGACAGAGAAAGAACTGAACGAGAGAGCAAGGAGAACATATGGTATAAAGATGGCCCCTTAGCAACTGTTTTTCGGAAGCCTCTCTCACTTGGAAGAAGACGTCTACGGGGACGCCATGAGGACTCAGTCATCTGGTGGTAGTTATTAAACACCTTTTCTCTCTCTCTTTCTCTTTACCTTTCCTATCTCACTTTCTCATTAAACCCTTTTTCTCTCTCTCTTTCTCTCTCCCTTTCCTATCTCTCTTTCTTCGATCTCAATTCCCACTTCACAGGATAATAAAGCTTCACTATTTGACCAAATCTAACCCCTGTTTGGGATTTCCTTGCACTTTGAGATCCAGTAAATGAACCATCATGCGTCCAGCTCAGCTGGCTGGACCGTGATATTTTAATTGGCGCAGCAAGCAGGGTGAAGCCCTGAGAAACAGAGGAGTGCAGGTTGTGTGTGGTCTGTAACAGGGGAAGGACATGTCGCTTCAGTCACACCTGGCCCTACACCCCAAAAGGGTGAGAGGTGTCCAGAAAGCAAAGGGGAGTGACTCGAATTTCCCACACACCCTATGCACCTTGGCAAAGTGCACTCCACACTTGAGTTGAGGGCTCTGTCTTCAGGATTTCACAAAAGATCTCTTAGTGCAAAAAGGGCAAAACAGCTCTGGTGTATGTGAACACTATTTGACTAAAGCTAACCCCTGTTTGGGATTTCTTTGCACTGTGAGATCCAGTAAACGAATCATCATACCTCCAGCTCAGCTGGCTGGACTGTGACAGAGGGACAACCTGCATAACCCTTGTCTTCACAATAAACAGCTGGGAAGACTTCAGTCTGGCCTCTGAAGCACCTCCTATCCCACCTTCCTCATGAATAAGCAGGGTTTTTGAAATAGAATTTATTCTTAACCCCATTGACAGCCTTCTACAGTAAGACGATGGGTCCTGGTACATAAGGAGAGAGTGGATGTTGTGTGTTCTTCATTTAGCTGCGCTTTCAGAATTTACTTCCCTGAAAATATTGTGGACAGAGTCCTTTACTATAGACTACAAAAGGGCTCAGTTACTTGGCTTTTTCAGTGGAACTCATTAATTGTTCCAGCCTCTGCAACTGGACTCTGGAATGTGTGATTTGTGAAGTCTAGTCTTGCCGGTAAAGAATGAATTGAATAAAACATTCAGCACCTCATCCCTTTTCCAAGTCCTGTGTCACCAGATCCCCATTCCTTTCAGCAGTGGGCCCTCATTGAGCCTGGCCCTGTTTATCCAAGCAGACCCTTGGCATGCTGACCTGACTCCTTGCTCATTGGGGAGGAACATTCTCGAGCTCAGCACTGTTGAAACTGTGGATTACTGTATCCCCTCCTGGTCTTCCAAGCACAGGAACAACATGNACTTGCTTGCCATGCCAGCGCTTGCCCCCCCGCCCCAGTCCTGTCCCCGTCCCCATCCCCGTCTCTCACTGGCTGTGCCCTGCTGGTGCTCACCCCCCCCGCTCTGGTCCCATCCCCGTCGCTCACTTGCCGCACTGTGCCGGCACTCATCTCCCCACCCCGGCGCTCGCCCGCCTCAGCGGAGCACAGCCAGACATCTGAAACAAGCCCTGCTCTCAGGACCATCCTCCAGACCTTATTAGGGGTGGGGGCGTGGCTACGGGTGTGGCATACTTGACTACGTAGTGGGTTTGCTATCTTTGGGGATTTTGCAACTTGTGTGAGGAGGACCAGGCCCAACAGCCCGCGAGTAACGGGGATCCATTGTATATGGGAACAAATGAAGTAAAGGGTCATGAAGATAAGAAAAGGAGCAACGGGCATATAAGGAGACCCTGAGAGATTGGGGTTGGTTTAGTGTAGAGAAGAAAATGCTGGGTGGGGATTTCACACCGTGTTTAAATACCTGGGACTGTGTAATATCTGTGCTTGAGGATATTCTGAACTGAGAAGGACAAGGTTGTGAGCACCCACTGCCCCTAATCCCGTTAAGCATCTCAGCCCCACACAGCTGCTCCTCAGTCACCCACAGGGGAACAAAAGGGTAGAGTAAGAAAATGTGTGTTTTGACATAATGAGAGTTTAATAAGCAAAGCTAAATCTGCACACACAAACATAAGGAATTCTTCCTGGCTTCCGAATGGTGGGCAGATGTTTTGCCATTTCTAGGACACCAGGCCTTCATCATGTACGACCCTTACTTGGGAAAGACAAAGGCTGTAACTCCAAACTCCTGTTTCCTCTTATTTTACCCCAGATTCCTACACGGCACAATTTTGTGTGGCTGTGGTCAGCTGTAGTCAGATGTACAGCTGGCAGGCAACATGAGGAGCAGAGAAGCCTTGGTGCTGGGTAAGCACTGTTCAGCAATTCCTGTGTTATCAACATGGGTTTAGCACAAACCAGAGCAGCTGACCATCCAGGCTGCTCTGAAGACATTTAACTCCCACCAAATCAGACCCAGTACACCTGCTCCGGCTGACCCTGCTGGCAGATCTTTTCCAGAGATCCATTACAGCCTCAAAGCTTCAGTCATGCTAGCAGGAAAACTGACTTGTCTCCTGCTTCCCTTTTCCTTCTGGCTCTGCAGAAAGGACAGCATCAGCTCTGATGGCCAATCGGAGCATTTATTCATGGAAATCTGGGGCCTGGAATTTATGCCTGGAAATTTGAGGGCCCCATTTGGGGCCTGGAAATGGTTTGGGAGTACTGTTTCATCCTTGGGTTTTTGATTCGGGGAAAGATCTCTAGTATTTGCTCCAGACCTCATGCACTACTAACACACCAATATGTGCCCTCTACAATCCCCCAGCAGTGGCCTTTGGGTAACTGTGAGAGGGAAAGGAAGAACATCTACCAACCTTTTCCTAACTGAATTTTGAATGTGAATTGAATTTTGTTCACATCCTCCTCACTCAGTCTCCAGCAACAAGCTATGGCCAGCAATAAACCTCTCAGTCTATAATAAGCAGATAGCCTAGTGGTCAAACAACAATTAATGTTCTTCCTCATCCTTCCAAATCTAAGATTAGAGTTTGTGTACAGAGTTGTACAACCATGTCATATGTGTCTGTAGCCCTACAGAAGAAGAACACACTGTAAGTTTTAACACGATATCACACACCATAAATACATCAAACAACAGAAATACAGAAAACAAACCCATGTGCAATAGCTCTCCCTACTCCTCTTTGTGCCACTGGTTTAACCACCCCAAATTACTTTTGTATTATTTCCATGTTTCTCTGCTCCCTTCCAGCTTTGAAACTTATAACCCAAAAAGGACAGAGTTTTCTCTCAACACTCTGGTACCATAGGCTGTTTCTGGAAGCCCTCGGGACCAACTGTGAAAGGCAAGGTGCAAAGTGCAATATCCTCTTGCTTAGGAGAATGATCAGTACCTGAGATTATAAGCTCTTACCTCAGGGTTGGTCTGTCCTAAACACCCACCCGAAGGCAGCTCTTCCCAGTTCAGAATACCCCATAGTAACTAAAAAGCAGGAGAAAATTTATACTGCAATGGCCACAAGTGCAATTGCCCAGAATCCAGGAGAAATTCCTCTCTCCCCCGCACAAGTTCTTGGTTTAAAGAAGCATTTGTCGTACCACCTGCACAGGACAGGTGCGTACAGTTCCAGCACAGGACAAGCACATATGGGTTATAGGAGCAATAGTCACTGATCAGTCACAGATCTGGGCTGCTTTTGTCTGTATCAGGATCCACCATGGAGTAGGTGAGGGCACAGCTCTGTGCTTAGCTAAAGTATAAAAGAAAACATTGGTCATTCCAAGCTAAGAATCCTTGCCTCCCTTCTCAGATGGTGAAGAAGTACCACACATGGTAGGGCCAGTTTTCTCCTTTGCCCTGGCTCATATTAACTGCAGAGACATAAATGTGAAAGTAACTCACACTCACAGAAAGTAAATTTGGAAGATGCCTTGTTTATTCAAAGAGGACTTAAAAAAAAGACTGGGATAGACTTTTTAATTCAGTCTGTAGTGATGGGACAAGGGGTACAGTTTTAGAGAAACAGAAAGTAGATTAAAAAAAAATACAAGAAGAGAAGTTTTTTAATAAGGGTCATGAAGCACGTTGCCTCCAGAAATTGTTTCTGCACAAACCTGAAAAATTATAGGGCAGCTTGAGCAAGCTGATCAAGTTGAATGTATCCCAGATCATTGAAGGAGGTTTAGACTTTAAATTCTACTTCCAACCTAAACTATTCTATGATTCTAAAACTCTTTTTCTGTACATTGATGAAAGAACATCTCCTCCTACCGAACCCCAGGATTTATCTTCTCCAGGGTAAACAGTCCCAGTTCCTGCAGCCTTTCCTCATTTAAGAGGTACTCCAGCCCCACAATAATCTTCCTGACCCTTCACGGGCCTCTATCCAGTAGATCCAAATCCCTCTTGTAGGAGGGAGTAAAGCTGTGTCTCCAGGGCTCCAGATGTGGCCTCACCACNAGGGAGCGGCAGAGGGAGAGGCAGGAGCGGCGACAAGGGCGGGGAAAGAAGCACGGACAGGGTTCGTGGCAGGAGAAGGGAATGGGTCAGGCTCTGTCTCCGGAAGAGCCCTCGGGTCATCGCTGCTGGCGTGGGGCCTTGCCCGGAGAGGTCGGGGGGTCAGTGGCTGTGTCTGTGCTGGGGCGAGGACTCAGAATATCCCTGGTCTCTCCCTGCCCGTACCCTGTGCTCTCTCCGCAGGGCTGTGGGCGCAGCTGCTCTGGGAGCCGGCCGGCGGAGGGCTGCGAGAGCCCGGGGGCTCCATGCTCCTCCCCTACCATGGATCAGGCTTCATCTTTTGGTAGCATTATGGGATTTATTATTGTCGGGCACTCTGAGGCAGCGTCGAGCCTGAGGTCTGTTATCAGCTGTTACGCGACAGATTTCTTGTTTCTGAGCAGTCAATGCATAGCCGGGCCACGATTTGCTGGGGCAGTTTCATGTCTGAGGCCCTGCAGGACTGTGCCCAATACTCAAGAGCCGTTCAGGCGGGAAAATGAAACACACCTGAGCTTGAACACAAACCTGCTGGAGCTGGTACACAAAGTCCATGAAACTTGGAGATGCAGAATTCCGAGATGGTTCAGGGCTGTTCCCAAGGAACAGAAGGCCATCTCTGGGCACCTGGCCATCTGTGAGAGCCCCTTTCCCAACACTGGCAGTTTCCTCCTGAGACCCAATTGCAATGTTTTATTCTGTAGCAGCCATTCAAAGTGTTCCTGTCTTCTAAGTAGCCTGGTGACTGCCTCTAGCCCCTCTCTGCCTCCCTGGGTCCTCTTAACTAGAGCACGCAGAGCACCTGGGGTTTGACCATGCCTTTGCCTGCTGTCTTTCACCCTGTTGTGGGCCATCTCCTGCTACCAGGGAGAGCAAAGCAGTGATGCAATGGGCCTACTTTGGTTTCAGGTGCACTTCAGGGTGATGAGATCCAACCAACGAGGTCTGCAGTGTGGTGGCCAGCAGGGAATAGCAGGACCTTACACTGCACTTACAGCTCCAACACCTCCAATATTTATGTGGCCTGGTACCGGCAGTGTCCTGGTGAACCCCTGCAGGACTTGCTGCAGTGCCAGGGCCATGGAGGCTCCTACAGCCACCCAGCCCCTTTTGCCCACAAGAGGTTTTCGTGCAGGGCTGACAAGAGCTCTGGGCTGGAGCTGGGGGACAGTGCACTCTGTTAGTGCAGCCTGCAGGGACCCCAGTGAGAGACACTTGGGGTGTGTCTGAACAACATCAGCTCCCTCCCTTCCTGCCCTCCCCTCCGGCATGTTCACATGAGTCACAGCCCATGCAAGGGGAGAGTCAGTGAGTGGGCTGTGCCAGGATCAGCAAAACAGGGTCTTGTGCCTTGGTGCTTTCAGTGGAGAGGAGGGGAAAGGAACAAGACAGAAATACAGTGGAGGGGAAGCAAGGGAAGGGCAGGGGAGGGAACGGGAGAGGAGGAGAGATAAAAGATTATTTCAGTTGAAAAGAAGCTACAACCAGCTAGACCAACTGCCTGAGCACTTCAGACCTCAACCAAATGTCAAACATGTACTTCATGGGTGATATCCAAATGTCTTTTACACACTCGCAGGATTGGGGAGTTGACCACCTATCCAGGACATCTTTTCCAATTTTTGACCACTCTCTGAGTAAATAAATGCTTCCTGTAATCCAACCAAAACCTCCTCTGGGGCAGCTCTGAACCATTCCCAGATGACCTATCTCTGTAAAAGTGAGAACATCCCTCTCCACTTCCCCTCTTCAGCAAGCTGAGAGAAGGATGAGGAAGCCTCTCAGTTACTTTTTCTCTAAACCAGACAAATCCTGCCTGGGCTTGAGGCTGTAGGGCAACTGGCATATCACACAACCATGGAATATTTTGAGTTGGAAGGGACACACAGGGATCATCAAATCCAACTCTTAAGTGAATGACGGGAATTGAACCTGTGACCTTGGCGTTTTTAGCACCATGCTCCAACCACTGATCCAAACTCAGGGTAACCCCTACAATCCCGGAGCAGCCTCAGGTCTCTTTGGCCCTGCATCCCCCTGCTTCTTTTCCCATCCTCAAACCTCCATTCTCCATGAGCTCATCTACCCTTTCCAGCTCCCCTTTCCTGCCCTTGTCCTGATAATCCCCTTTGCAAGGGACCATTTTTGGTACCCATGAAAAAGAGAGGGGAGGAACAGATTCAGACCATGTGTGGAGTAGCAGTCTGCAAAGCCACTGTGGAGTGGACAGTGCTTCCCAAAAGGGCCATGGCAGTCAGGACGGTGACACTGTCCGGGCTCATAGGTATCTGTGGAAGGATGTTCTACCCCAATAAGGCTTAGAATCTGTTCAGAGAATGTAAACAGTGTAACCTCTCTGTGATGAATTACCAGTGGTGCCATGGTAATGTTTTTAGTATTGAATTACGCTCAAACCAGCCTGGTTCGCCAAACTTCAAACACATATCCTGCTTTTAGAAGTACAGTTTGACAGATAAGCTTCTATCTGACCTGGAAGTGAGTGACGAGTCAATCACTTTATAAAAGCCCTGTCCAAATTTCATATGGCACATACATAATTAAAATGTGTGGAGTTGCTCCTGTGAATCAGGGACACCAGTTCAAGGTTATTCCCCAGGGATTGAGAGAAAGAAAGAGAGCTGCCTGCTATCTTTGTGTGGTGAGTTGCGTTAATATTTACTTAATTATTGTTTCTTTTTTGCCATCTTTGATATACATTGCTTTATTATAATTGCTTTGATACAGTACACTATGCTATCATATACACTACAAGTAGGTTTTTAGCTTCAGGTCTTGTAAATTATTCTGATTTAGATCTCTCATGTATTCATTTATCTGTTCTTTTGTCTGCTCATTTGTAATAATAATTAATTTTATATAAATAGAGATGTTTTGACATCATTAAAGGCTGCAAGACAAAGTGATGTAATCACACTTTAATAATTACTCAAATTTAAACCAATTACAAGATTTGAGGCTTAGATTGGATCCAGCTGCACCTGAGCTCCTCTCTGAGATGGAATGTAGAAAGCAAGGAAGGCCTCTCTGCACCACATTGCTCAATGAGACAGCTTTTTAATAAACTTTCTGTAAAAGCCCTAAACTCCTCTGTGACAGTGTCCCATTCTGTGGTTGTAGAGAGAGCTCTGGGTTCCTGCACAGTAGGAGGACACAGGGAAGGGAGTGTGCCATGGGGAAAGTTTTTTTTTGTTCCATTGTAAAACTTTTCTCCTTTTTTACTGGAACAGACAATAGGTTTCTCTTCTTATCTCCTTTTCGTTCCCCTGAAAAGAACGTGGCATGGAGGACCCTGTGTCTTATCTTCCCCCCCTCAAAGGAATGTGGCCAGGGGAGGGGCTTTCTCTTTTTCACTTGACAAACAATGGAAGATCCTGTATCTAATCTCCCCTTCCTGGCAAGGCATATGGCATGGGGAGGGGTTTTTCTCCTTTCTACTGGACAAACAATGGAGGATTCCTTTTCTTATCTTCTCCTCCCAGCAAGGCATGTGACTAGGGGAAGGGCCTGAGGGCCAGGGCAGGCTGAGTGACTGCCAATGGCATGTGAAGACATACTCACAAGGCATGTGGTGTGGGAGGGGCCCGAGGCCCTATAACTACAGCTCCTGAGCTCACAGGAGGAAGGTTCATGGACCTTTGAGACTGAGGATGCCTTGTTTTCACCTCTGCTATTTGGCCCAGGAGCACGTGGACCTTAGACTTCTCATCCCAGCACAGGTTTTTTTCTTCCTCCTGCTGACTGTTGGATCTCCCTGCAGTCCCTTGGACCTTTCAGAAAAGGATCACTGGCTGTTACTCCACTGGTTTGCCTACCCTGACCCTTACTCTCCTGCCCCTGGAATCCTGGAGGCGCCCTGGTTTTCCCTTGAACAGGGCACCCCTCTTGTGCTTGTTTATTTTGCCACTTGTTTACTGTTGTCATTGTTCCAGTGTGGTTTTGGGGGGTTTTATACTGTTATTGTTGTTGTTCAAACACATGTATATATGTTTGTTATTTTATTGTTTTTTCCTTTCTCCCAGTGAAGTTCTTATTTCTCTCCATATATATATTATTCAAGTATTTCTAAATTTAACTCATACTTCATCTTAGTTGTCCCAGGACAGAGTGTCCAAGCTCTGTTGAGCAGCCCCAATAGCCTGGTACTTGCTGAGTCCTGGGCTGCCTTTGCTTCATGGGGGGTCTGGGAGAGCTTTGACAGGAAGAGGCAGGTGGAGAAGTGTCATCACTGGGGTGCAAGTAAGGTGCTGGAGAAGAGTGGAGAGAGCAGGGTAAGGAGCACATTTACCCTGCAGTGCCCAGTCCAAGAAGAGCTGGGACCCTGAGGGTCTCATCTGGGAGGAATAGCTCAGCAGCAGCAAGGGCCAGTCAGGCGAGGGAAGGACAATATGCCACCCTCCAGGGTCAGCTCCAAAGTCCCAGCAGCACCCTGCAAAACTTCTTCCAAGAAAGGTCATGAGTGGCCCCACAGAGCTTTTTCTGCCAAACAAACACTGTGTTCTTCCACCCTGCAGGATGAGAGAGACCTGAGAGTGCACCAACAGCTTCTATTTCTGCTTTTCCACACCCCATTTCTCACCCTCCCTGTTGTCAGAGACAGAGGGAGGGACTAGGAGGGACTGGGACTGAGTGCAGTGACATCAGCACAGGCAGGAAAGGTGTAGGCAGAACTGTTCTGCAGGCACAGAGAAGGTGGAGAGAGGTGAGACAGCGCAGGCCTGGCCATGTGGACTGTCCTGTGTGTGGGGTTCTTGCCCATTGTAGGTAAGTGAAAGGAAGGGGGGATGTCCCCAGGAACTGAGTGTGCCCTTGTGGTCTGCACGGCTCTGTGGAGCCATGCTGACCCCTTGCAGCTTCACCAATTCCTTTTCTTGATCTGTCCAACCATCCCTGTGGAGCACTGTGAGAACAGCCCTCCTCCTCTTCCAGCTGGGAGCTCATCACCTCCATCCCAGCTGCCTCCTCAGCAGGATGGGCACAGGCAGGGCACCTCCCTGCTGCACTCAGATCTTGGAGCCAAATGCTTTGCACTTGGACTGGATACTCTTCTCATGGGGCACTGCAACCCTTCTTGCAAGGTCCAGCTTGAGGATGGCAGAACAGGCCTCAGACCCCACTGGCCTGTGAGAGGTCCTTGTCCCTCTTCTGTGCATTCAATAAACATTCAGGGACAGAGGAGCAGGTTCCTCACACCCTGTGTTGGCAAAGTTAGAGGGATACATCTCCCAGTGGTGCAAACCTTCCCATTTCTCAGAGAAATCAGAAAAAGCTTCACATCTGACAGGAAAAATTAGGGAAAGAATTGTGCCTCCTTCCTTATAAGCCTTGGTTTGTGCTACTAGCTCTATTCCTCTGCCCATCTGTGTCAGCTGAATTCAAAGATAAGTATATTTTGCCCTCCCACTAGTCCAGTGTTATCAAAAAGCCACACTGATGTTGTCCTTTACCTTTGATGTGTCTTGGAGTGGTTGTGGCTTGTGCTTCCTCCCTTCAGCAGTCACTGGCCAAGTGGCCTTGGATCAACAGCCCAGTGAACTGATTGTTCATGAGGGAGATACAATCACCTTCCAGTGCAGCATGAATGGAGATGATATGAGAAAGTACTACATGTACTGGTATCGTCAGGGCCTACATGGCACTCTGGAATGGATTTACAGCACAGGTGATAAGTATGGAGAAGGTTTGCAAGATCACTTCAAGGGGTCAGTGGATGGCTCCAAGAACAGATTCACACTGCAGACTCTGGCAGCAAAGCCAGGGGATGCAGCAACATATTACTGTGGAGCAAGAATCACCCTGGAGCAGCTGTGCAGCTGAGTGGAACAAAAAGTGACTGATGGGGAGGACAGATCTCTCAGCATTTCTCTCTGGCAGCTGCTCACTGGGGGCTGTTGTCAGGCAGTGACAGGTGCAGGAAAGAGATCTCTGCCTCAGTGGCAGGAAAAAGCAGTGGAGGGAAGTGTGGTAGAAGGGCTGGTGCCATTTATGAGGCACAAGGATCTTTCCCGGGAACTTCAGAGGCTCTTTGGGGAAGGACAGTTTTCGTGCACTTTGCCTGGGCTCCTTTCTAGCGTGGCCTCATTTTCTCAGCTGCAGAAACATGGAGCCATGAGGGTGTCAAGCTGTGCCCCCAATGCTCCAAATGTGGCCTCACCATTTGTTGAGTAGAGAGGACCTATCACCTCCCANGGGGTCTGTGGCGGGGGCACAGAATGTCCTCGGTCTCTGGTCTCTCCCTGCCCGTAGCCTGCGCTCTCTCCGCAGGGCTGTGGGCTCAGCTGAGTCTGGAGGAGTCCGGCGGAGGGCTGCGAGAGCCCGGGGGCTCCGTGCTCCTCTCCTGCCGCGGGTCCGGATTCACCTTCGAGAATCATTATGTTCGCTGGTACCGTCAGGCACCCGGAGGCGAGTTTGAGTGGGTGTCCTGGATAAGCCATTATTCATCGCAGATTCAATATGGGCCAGCAGTGGAGGGTCGAGCCACAGCCTCCCGGGACAATTCCCGTTCCGAGGCCTCTCTCAGCCTGCACCTTCTGCGTTCTGGGGACTGTGCCCGCTACTTCTGTGCTGTTTGCACAGAGAAACGAAATCCAGCTGAGCTTGAGCGCAAACCACCTGTCAGCTTCCCAGCTCTCCACCTTGGGGCTGGAAGGGGGCTGTCCCACAGATGTGCAGGGTTACTCCCAAAGATTCATGTAGTCATAGCTTAGAATTTTCAAATGTTTGGTTCTAGCAGGGACATCCTACCTATTGCTGTCCCCGAGTGAGCTCTAACCCTTACGTTTGCCTTCTTTCCATGCGTCACATCAACTCACCTCCCATCCCCAAAACTGCTTCAACTTTGGAAACAACTTTCTGTTTCCCTTGGTTTCTAGTATTATGGTTAACCAGTCAAATGGTGAGTTGTGTAAATAGCCCTCCTGTGACTTTGGACATAGCTTGTGTTCACTTGGTCCAGCCCATGAGTTTTGCTCCTTGAGGGGTGAGCAGAGGGTATTGGGGAAATTTTAGAAGGTAATTTGGGAGTGGAGAGAGAATGGAGAAGCCTCTCTCACCCAGATTTGGTATTCTAAAGGGAGCAAGGGTTTGTGAGTGTGTGTTTGCAGCTGCTGGATCCCGGAGATCACAGGCAGAAAGCCAGGGGTGTGTTGGAATAGGTTGTGATTGTTCAAACTGTTCTTGTCTGTTCATCTTTGTGTCTTGGGATTGCAGGTGGCCTTTCTTGGGTGCAGACAGAGGCCTCAGGCCCCACAGTAGGGAAGATCTCAGAGCCTGTCTCACTTACCTGTCGCATCTCTGGTGTCCCCATCACTGACAGCAGCTATGCATGGGATTGGATCCGGCAGACTCCTGGCAAAGAGCTGCAGCACATAGTGCTGCAATATCCTTTCACAGGGCTCCAGCACATTGCTTCATCCTTCCAGACTCGAGTCACCAGCTCTGCAGACCCCTTCAGGAACCAGCTGTCACTGGAACTGCTGTCACCAGCAGCAGCAGACACAGCCACCTATTTCTGCAGCACCAGAGAACTTGAAAGGGGCACAGTGCTTGAAACACAGGCAGGGCCAGGGCAGAACTGGAAGTAGGGCCTTTAATCCAATCAGGTGTTTTGTAGTTGCTGCAAGACTGTCCAGATTTCTTGTCTGGGGAAGACTTCTGGTTGTCTTTTCCTGGAAACAGACCCAATAATAACAATAACAGTACCAGTCTCCCACGAGCACACACAAACCCATGAATGTGTTAACTTCTTCCTTTGTTCTCAGTATCTACAACAGGCAGAAAGAGCCAGGGAAAGAGGGTAGGGCTGTTTTTTGGGTTTTGGGAGGGTTGTTTATTTGGTTGGCTGGTTGGTTTGGTTGATTTTTGTGTCATTTTAGTTTGGAGGGTTTTGGGGATTGTGTTTTTGTTGTGGTGGGTTTTTTCTTTTTTTTTCCTAAGAATGTGCAGGCTTTGGCTGTAGTAGAGTTAATTTTCTTCACAGTGCCTAGAAGGGGACTATGTTTTGAATTAGTGCTTGAAATAGTGCTGGTAATTTAGGGATGTTTTAGTTGTTGCTAAGCAGTGCTTACACAGAGTCAGGGTCCCTTCTTCTATTCATACTACTGTCATGGTTTGACCCTGGCTGGATGCCAGAGATACACCACAACCTCTCCTGGAGGAGAAAAACTAGAAAATAAAACTGGAAAATAAAACTGGTCACAGGTAAAAAGCAAGGCAACTACAAATAAAGAATATAAAGCGTTTATTTTCTAACTAACAAGATCAGAACTGCAAAGGAAGCAT